>ML414503.1:0-105365 GCA_005239525.1 Nicotiana knightiana | reverse complement strand
ATTTCAGCCACTGTGGGCAACATCATCATCATATACCAGCTGATCAGGTGGTGGTGCGTATACAATGTCGTAACCCTTTTCCAATATCCCAGATATATATATTTACATATATACGCGTATATAACGCCATGTGGTCATGATTCAATGCACATGTATGAAATGCATGAAAAGTACGTAATAATCTTAATATTCCTTCCGGATAAACTTTTCCAACTGCGTATTATTCTGAGACCCATGAACAGAAAATAATAATAATTCTCATGGGGAATTAAGAATATAGACACCCCTACTATTTCTATGAATAGAGTAATTTATAGAAATTGTGTATTCGCTCGTTTCTTCAGTATAATTTGGATCATGCCAAAAGAAAGAAGGGATAGCCTTAACATACCTGGAGTAGGGAAAACTACGTATGATATTTTTGGAAAAGGTTGCACCATACTCCCTTAGAATCGCAAAATCCCACGTTGCTAATGTGCTAAGAAATTTCATCCAACTTGTTTTCGAATTGAATTTGCCTCTCGCTGTTCAATAGTAGATCGTCCAAAGGACATTTAATCTGCATAACATCAAATACACACTCCTCCAAGTTCTCGAGAGATGTCAGAATGTCATTGATGACCATTGAATATTTTTTAGATCAGCAATGGTTAATTTTGATATCTTACCACCAAGGAAGGCATATTTTAGCATCTTTTGCAAAACTAGCTCTTCTCGTTTCTCGTCCTCATGTTCTGCTAAAGGTGAGAAATGTGGATTTTGTGGAATCCTTGTTTGTGGCTAATGCTCAAACCTTAGATACTGCTAATCATGTGAATAGAAGAAATGAAAGAATCTGAATCTTTTAAAGAGACCTCATCTTTTATTGTTAATGTCCTTTTGTCACTTTACATTCTAATATTTGATATGGAAAATACTTGTAAGGAAATGAAGGTGTAATTGGCACATTGTTGCCACTTAATAAAATTTTATCAAGAGTCACATAGATAAAGAGTGGCTTGTTGCCACGTTACTCTTTCCCATCTTTATCCAATTAGTTCTTTAATTAATTGGATAATATCCCATTACCCAATAATTAACCAATTACCCGCATAATTAAGAATTATTCTCACTTACTTGAAATATTACTCACTTTTCACATACCTTATACACCTTACTATTATGGTCATGTGGTACCTTGTATGGTACTAATCCATAAATACCGAGTATTTTGGCTCGAGCCATATTTTACCCTAAAATACCAAATTTCAACGAAATTCATTTTCTTCGACTTGCTTCCCCTCTTACCTTCACGAATTTATTCATCACTTACAATCCTTATAATCTCCAAATAATATTTTCCTTGGACTGATGTCAATTAACTTACAAAAAATTCAACGCACAATACTACAGGGCATAACATTGTCGTAATATAATACTTGGGGACATAATATTGACGTAATATTGCGGGGCGTAACATTAATTGTACAGGTTCTGAGGCTGGTGCATCTGGTTGTCGGACCGGAGCTTGATTTTATTTATCGACGGACCTGACTTCACGGTGAGCTGCTTTCTCCTGGCGATCTCCGGCAGCACCATGGGGTTTCTTTTGCTTATTCCCCGTCTATTTCCTTCAGACAGTGGTAATGTATATTATATCTTTTGTATATTCTGTTAGTATGCCCGTAGGACTTGTGACACTAGTTCCTGGCACACATGTGATAGTTATTATGGATTTCGGGTTTGTATATATATTGGCTCACGCCTCTTCATGACTGCTTTTGATTAAAAACTGGCTAATTATCCTTGTCGATTCATGTTTTAAGTTTTAAAAACTGAGTATATGTTGAAATGTTTAATCTAATAAGAAAGAACCCTTAGTAAATTGAGTGTTGGCTTGCCTGACCCCGCTGTTGGGCGCCATCACGACCTAAGATAGGATTTAGGGTCGTGACAACATGGTATCAGAGCACTAGGTTCACGTAAGTCTCACGAGTCCCGGGCAAACCCAGTAGAGTCTTGCGGATCAGTATGAAGACGTCTGTACTTATCTTCAGGAGGCTATAGGGTGTTAGGAAACCTCTCTTTGTTCTTATTCTATCGTGCAGTCGATGATTTACTAAATTCATTCTTCTATTCTCTCACATATGGTGAGGACGCGTGCATCTGATGTTCCAGACCCGGGAAGGGCCGCTACCCCTGTTGTTTGAGGCTGCGGCAAAGGACGGGGGAGGGAACCGGCTCGCGGTAGGGGACGAGGGCGTCCCAGAGCTATTCCGGTTCCTCCACTAGAGGAACCTATTATAGAGGAGCAGGATGAGGTGCCTCCAGCAGATCCTGCACAAGTAGACTTCATGACGGCGCCAGGCTTCCAGGCTGTCATGGGCCGTATGATGATATTTATGGACACTATGTCCCACGATGGTTTATTTCCAGTAGATCNGGGGGGGGGGGGGGGGGGGGGGGGAGTCCAGACCACTATTGCCCAGGTGCAGGCCAGACAGCAGCATTATATCATACCCCGGGTACATTGCCCGTGGGTGGCGTCCAGACTGTTTCAGCAACACCTGAGCCTAGACCAGCTACGAATGGCGATCCATAGAAGTTATTAGATAGATGGACCCGATTGCACCCTCCATTCTTTGGGGGTGAGTGAGGCGAGGATGCCCAGGATTTTGTGGATAGGTGCAGGGACAGACTGCACAACATAAGGATACTAGAGTCCCATGGAGTGGATTTCACTACCTTCCAGTTGGAGGGAAGAGCTCGTAGGTGGTGGCAGTCCTATATTCTCAGCAGGCCAGTAGATTCTCCTCCTGTCACTTGAGAGCAGTTCATGCAGATGTTTCTAGATAGATATATCCCACCCTCTGATAGGGAAGAGCTGCGGTATCAGTTTGAGTGGCTAATGCAGTGACAGATGTTAGTGACAGATTATGAGGCTAGGTTTTCAGAGTTGTCTCGCCATGCACTCATGATACTACCTACTGGTGCAGAGAGGGTGCGGAGATTTGTGGCTGGGTTGCATCAAGGTATTAGGGACACCATGGCCCGAGAGGTGGAGATGGGTACTCTTTATCAGCTCATGGTAGAGATTGCTCGCAGGATCGAGGGGTATCGGTCGAGGAGCATGGAGCAGCGGCAGCAGGACAAGAGGTCTAGATTCTCTGGAGATTTCAGAGGTGCCCCAGCTAGGGGCAGAGGTCAAATTAGCAGTGGTCAGCCCTGCAGGCCTTTATATTCAACACCTCCACCACCACCCCGAGGTGTTCCAGCGAGGCCTCATTTCATTTCCATGCCAGAGCATTCCTACCGGCCTCAAGCCATTCAGAGTTCACCCAGTGGTTATCCCAGTCACCCGAGATCCTCCGACCCCTACTTCAGTTCTATGCCAGAGGGACATCGCCCTCCGGCCGTTCAGGGTTCTTCTTCGGGGCAGCAGACTATGGTACCTGGGAGTTGTTACGAGTGTGGAGAGACATGTCATATGAGGAGGCAACGTCCCGAGTTTCGGGTCAAGGCCGTACAACAGGGTTATCAGCCGATAGGTCCTACACCAGCAGTATGGCCACCTAGAGGTGGAGGACAGGTCGGCAGGGGTCGTCCTAGTGGTGGAGGCCAGTCAAGGGGAGGTCAGGCAGTTCCTGTTCACTCTGGTGGAGCTCAGTCTTCCAGTACTCCAACCATATTCTATGCCATCCGGACAGATCAGATGCAGTGGCCTCAGACGCCATGATCACATGTATTATATCAGTATGTGGTAGAGAGGATTTTGTATTATTTGATCCAGGATCCACCTATTCATATGTTTCAGCATTATTTTCTCATTTTCTAGATGCTCCTCGCGAGTCCTTGGGGTTCTCCTATATATGTGTCCACTCTTGTGGGCGATTTTGTGGTGGTAGACCGGATTTATCGGTCTTGTGTGATCACCTTCTGTGGGTTCGAGACCAGAGAGGACCTTTTATTGCTCGACATGGTTGATTTTGAGATTATTCTAGGCATGGATTGGCTATCTCTTTATCATGTCATGCTAGATTGCCATGCCAAGACAGTTACTTTAGCCATGCCCGAGTCGCCTAGGCTGGAGTGGAGAGGTTCCTCAGTTAGTGCAGCCAGCCAGGTTGTTTCACTCCTGAAGGCTCGACATATGGTCGAGAAGGGTTGTCTGGCCTATCTTGCTTATGTGCGGGACACCACTGCCGGGTCTCCGAGGATTGATTCAGTGCCAGTGGTTCAAGAGTTTGCTGATGTATTTCCTTCAGACCTTCCAGGCATGCCTCCAGCCTGTGATATTGATTTCTGCATTGATTTAGCTCCAGGCACCCAGCCTATATCTATTCCTCCGTACCGTATGGCCCAAAGGAGTTGAAGGAGAAACTTGAGGAGTTGTTAGCTAAGGGGTTCATCAGACCGAGTGTATCGTTGTGGGGTGCTCCAGTTCTATTCGTGAAGAAGAAGGATGGGTCCATGCGGATGTGTATTAATTACCACCAGTTGAACAAGGTTACCATTAAGAACAAGTATCCTTTGACCAGTTGCAGGGTGCTCGTGTGTTTTTTAAGATTGATTTGAGATCGGGATATCATCAGTTGAAGATTCGGGCTGACTATGAGTTCCTGGTGATGTCCATTGGCTTGACTAATGCCCCAACAGCATTCATGGACTTGATGAATAGGGTGTTCAGGCCGTATATTGATTCCTTTGTCATTGTCTTCATAGATGACATCTTGATTTACTCATGTAGCCTGGGTGAGCGCGAGCAGCATTTGAGGGTTGTGCTCCAGACCTTGCGGGAATCGAAGCTATATGCTAAGTTCTCCAAGTGTGAGTTCTGGTTGGATTCTGTAGCATTCCTGGGGCATGTGGTATTCCCAGAGGGTATCAAGGTTGATCCTCACAAGATCGAGGCAGTTCAAAGTTGGTCGCGTCCTACTTAAGCTAAGAGATCGGGAGCTTTTTGGGCCTAGCAAGCTATTATCGCCGATTTGTGGAGGGGTTCTCTTCTATTGCGGATTCATTGAATAGATTGAATCATAAGAATGCCCCGTTCCAATGGTCTGACGAGTATGAGGCGAGCTTTCAGAAGCTTAAGACATCATTGACCTCAGCACCAGTTCTAGTATTGCCTTCCGGTTTTAGGATGTATACAATATATTGCGACACTTCACGCGTTGGCTTGGGGTGTGTGTTGATGCAGGTTGGGAGATTTATTTCTTATGCTTCATGCCAGCTAAAGGTTCATGAGGAGAATTACCATGTGCAAGACTTGGAGTTGGCGGCGATTGTTCATGCTCTTAAGATTTGGAGGCACTACTTGTATGGAGTGTCCTGTGAGGTTTATATAGACCACCGTAGCTTGCAGTACTTGTTCAAGCAGAGGGATCCTAATTTGAGTCAGCGCAGATGAATTGAGTTGTTGAAGGATTATGATATCACCATTCTATATCATCTGGGCAAGGCAAATGTGGTAGCGGATGCTCTGAGCAGGAAGGCGGAGAGTATGGGTAGCTTGGCTTATATTGCAGTAGAGGAGAGACCTATAGCCTTGTACATTCAGTCCTTGGCTAATTGCCTGGTGATATTAGACCTTTCAGAGCCTCGTCGAGTTCTTGTACATGTGGTTGCTCAGTCTTCATTATTGGGGGAGATTAAGGCTCGGTAGTATGCTGATCCGTGTTTGGCAGAGCTATGGGAGACAGTGGTTCAGTGTAGGGCTAAGGAGGTTACTATTTGCGAGGATGGTGTTCTGAGACTTCAGGGCCGCTTATGTGTTCCTAATGATGATGCCCTGAGGGAGAGGATTCTAGAGGAGGCACACAGTTCTCGGTATTCTGTTCATCCAGGTGTTACGAAGATGTATAGTGATTTGAAGTAGCATTACAGGTGGAGGCGGATGAAGAGGGATATCACAGAGTATGTGACTAGGTGTCTTAATTGCTAGCAGGTGAAGTATGAGCACCAGAGGCCAGGAGGCCTACTTTAGCAGATGCCCATTCCTGAGTGGAAATGGGAGTGCGTCACTATGGACTTCGTGGTTCGGTTGTCTTGCACTTTGCGGAAGGTTGACGCGGGTTGGGTCATTGTGGATAGATTGACCAAATCGGCGCATTTCATTCCAGTAGCTACTACTTATACTTCTGAGAGGTTAGCCCAGATCTACATTCGGGAGATAGTCCGGTTGCACGGTGTGCCGGTGTCCATTATATCAGATCGAGGTCTTAAGTTCACCTAGCATTTCTGGAGAGCATTGAATAGTGGGCTGGGCACCCAAATAGATCTCAGCACATCGTTTCACCCTCAGACTGATGGTCAGTCGGAGCGTACAATTCAGATTTTGGAGGACATGCTCAGGGCATGCGTGATTAACTTCGGAGGTTAGTGGGACTAGTTCTTGCCTTTGGCCGAGTTTGCTTACAATAATAGTTACCAGTCCAGCATCGAGATGGCCCCATTTGAGGCTTTGTATGGTCGGCGATGTCGTTCCCCTATCGGGTGGTTTGAGCCTGGTGAGACTAAGTTATATGGTACCGACCTGTTGAGGGATGCTTTGGAGAGGGTGAAGTTGATTCAGTAGAGGCTCCGTACAGCACAGTCTAGACAGAAGAGTTACGCGGATCAGAGGGCGCGTGATGTATCATTTATGGAGGGAGACAAGGTTCTGTTGAAGGTCTCGCCGATGAAGGGTATTACGAGGTTTGGGAAGAAGGGAAAGTTGAGCCCGAGGTTTATAGGTCCCTTCGAGGTGTTAAGGCAAGTTGGGGAGGTTGCTTATGAGCTAGCCTAACATCCCAGTTTATCAGGATTTTATCCGGTCTTTCATGTATCCATGCTCCGGAGGTACCACGCCAATATCTCTCACGTTGTTGATTTCAGCACTATTCAGTTGGATGAGACGTTGGGCTACGAGGACGATCTAGTTACTATTACTAATAGGCAGGATCTCCAGTTGAGGTCCAAGAGAGTTTCTGCAGTGAAGGTCCAGTGGAGGGGCCAACCATTCAAGGAATCGACCTGGGAGTCCGAGGAGGACATGCGGAGCAGATATCCACACTTATTCAGCACTTCAGGTAGGATTTTAGAACCGTTTGAGGATGCACGTTTATTTAAGAGATGGAGAATATAACGACCCGACCGGTCATTTTGCGTTATCGGACCCTGTTCCCCTAAATGAAACTTCCCATGGCAGTTTATTACGATTTATGACTTGCAGGGACTGGTGGTTCGGGATTCTGAAGTGTTTAGAGTGCTATAGGAACACTTGGTTCTTTAAGTTTGGCTTTTAAGGCCAAGTTTGACTTTGATCAACATTTTTAGTAAACGACCTCGGAATCGAGTTTCGACGGTTCCAGTAGCTTCGTATGATGATTTTGGAGTTGGGCGTACGTTTGGAATGGGTTTTGGATGACCCGGAAGTGTTTCGGCGCCAAATATCGAAATAAGGATTTTCTTAAGTTAATATTTTGGTTTGGGATGGGGTTTTATGTTATCGAGGTCCGAACGGAATTCTGAGACCGGGAATAGTTCCGTTATGTCATTTATGACTTGCCCGCAAAAGTTTGTGTCATTCCGAGTAGTATAGGTAGGTTCGGCGCATTGTTAGTGAATTATAGTACTTTAAGTTCAAAGTTTGATTTCAATTTGGCTTTGGGGTCGAATTCTTAGTTTCGTTGTTGTTTTTCACGTTCTGAAAATTCGAGCGAGTCTGTATCATGAATACAGACTTGCCAGTGCCTTTGGACGGGGTCCCGAGGGACTCGGGTGAGTTTCGGACCCCTCGGAGCTAATTGCAAAACGCTAGAAATTTCCAGGTCTAGTTTCCTTCTCTGCAATCGCAGATAGGTTACTGCGTTCGCAAAGAAGGAATTGGGCAGAGGTGGTGAATGCCCTATACGTTCGCACAAAAGGCACCACTATCGCGATGGGTTGGGTTCCTGACCCAGTGCGATCGCACGCCCCACCCGCGTTCGCGCAAGAGCCCAGCCTTGGGCCAGCCCAGCTACTCCTTTCCATGTGCGTTCGTAGGGCTCCCTCCGCGTTCGCACAGAAGGCCCATGAGGGCCTGGTCGCTTAAAGCTCTGCGATCGCACTGCCCAAGTTGCGATCGCATAGAGGAGACCACTGGGCAGTGTGTTTTTATAGCGGGATTTAATTCATTTCCCTCATCTTCGTCTTCTTCCTTGGGACGATTTTCAGCATTCAAGAGGGGCAAACAACCAGGTATTGAAGGTAAGTAAATTCTACCCTAATATTAGTTTCATTCATGGATTACACGCTAAATTAACTACTTAAATTAGTGAAATTAAGGATTTGGGGTAGTAACCTAGGGCTTTTGAAAATGTAGAAAATTACCCGTCAATTAGCTACGAAATCAAGTAAAAATCATGTATTAACGATCCTTAGGTTATAGGTGAGTGTTTCCTTCGAGAATTTTCGGAATCCGGGCATGCGGGCCCGGGGTTGGATTTTTGGATTTCTTCAAGAATGGTGAATTTGACTAAATAATAGGGAATTCCATGATTTGAATATAAATTGATATATTTGTATAACATTTGGCTAGTTTCGAGTCTGTGGGAGTCGAGTTCGGAGATTCGGGCGCATTCTTGACCCAGGGAGTAGGTGCGACACGAGGTGAGTCTCCTTTATAACCTTGTAAGGGGGAACTGTCCCCCTAGGTTATTTAAATGCTATATGTGATAATTGTGGGGGCTACGTACGTACAAAGTGGCGAGAGTCCGTACATAGCAGCTATTACTATTATGTCCGGGTAGTTAGGACCACATCATGCCTTATGTTTTACTTGATATGAACTATATTCTTAATAAATAAAATGTTACATGTGGCTTATTTCCCTGAGGTCATAGAATTTGAGGAAAACATGTAAGGAATTGTTCACTAAAAAGTAATTTAAAAGGGAATAATGTGTGTGCATGTGACCGCTTCGCAATTTACATTCCGCGAGCGGAGTGTGATTTCCCCCACTCTTATGGGAACGGGCCATACGCCACGGCAGATTGAGAGATGCACTTTTGGTTCAGGCCATTCGATCCTCGGCAGTGCATAGAGAGGATTATTTTATGGCAAAGATGCACTTTTGGTTCGGGCCGTTCGATCCTCGGCAGTGCATAGATGTGACTACTTTATGGAAAGGTGCACTTACGGTTCGGGCTGTTCGACTCTCGGCAGTGCACGGACATGACTATCCTATGACTCCGGCCAGTTGTCCTTACCCTGCATGCGCATGATTTATTTGTTATTAAATTTATCGACATTGATTTGACAAATATTTGGGGGAAGGTGAAGTAGTAATTGTTTTATTCATTCCCAGTACTTCCTTGGATTTCAGTGCCTTATATATATATTTGTTGCTTCATTTCCTTTACATGCCTACCGTTTCCATCATATTCTGTTAAATTATACTGTTGGACCTTAGTGAGTGTCCAGTCGACCTCTCGTCACTACCTCTTCGAGGTTAGGCAGGATACTCACTGGGTACATATATATTTATGTACTCATGCTACGCTTCTGTACTTAATTGTACAGGTTCTGAGGCTGGTGCATCTGGTTGTCGGACCAGAGCTTGATTTTGATTATAGACGGACCTGACTTCACGGTGAGATGTTTTCTCCTGGCGATCTCCGGCAGCACCATGGGGTTTTCTTTTGCTTATTTCCCGTCTATTTCCTTCAGACAGTGGGAATGTATATTATATCTTTTGTATATTTTGTTAGTATGCCCGTAGTACTTGTGACACTAGTTCCTGGCACACACGTGATAGTTATTATGGATTTCGGGTTTGTATATATATTGGCTCACGTCTCTTCATGACTGCTTTTGATTAAAAACTGGCTAATTATCCTTGTAGATTCATGTTTTAAGTTATAAAAACTGAGTATATGTTGAAATGTTTAATCTAATAAGAAAGAACCCTTAGTAAATTGAGTGTTGGCTTGCCTGACCCCGCTGTTGGACGCCATCACGACCTAAGATAGGATTTTGGGTCGTGATATGAAAATTTTGAAATCATGCTGAATTCCAATTCTACGGATCTAAAACATTAAAAAATGAGGAGCAGACTTGGCAAAGTGAAAAATATTTTTCCTTAGGTCATTTTTGATGGGCCGACTAAATTTTAGGAGATTATGAGCCGCTCGGCCGAATTCATGTTGATGGTGTGGCTTATCGCACTCGAAAATTTGGGAATCGTGCTAAATTCCTTTTTATGGGACTATAATGCCAAAAACGAGGAACTACCATGGAAAAGAGATGACTATTATTCTGTAGGTTATTTTTGATATGAAGATAAAATTTTAGAAGAATCAGAGTCGATCACCCGAATTCATGCGATGAATATTGCTTTCGGTCATTTTTGATAGGCCGGTAATTTTTTAGGCGATTCGAAGCTAATCACACAGATTGGTTGGGCTATAGCACACGATAATCTGGGAATCGTGTTGAATTCATATTTTATGGCCCTAAAATGGAAAAAAACAAGGAACGATCATGGAGAAGCGATGACTATTGTTCCATAGGTCATTTTTTATGGGCCGAAAAATTTAAGGCGATTCAAAGCTGGTTGCCCGAATTCATGCAGATGTCATGGGTTATAACATACGAAAATCTGGGAATCATGCTGAATTGTTATTTTATAGACGTAAAATGCCAAAAATGAGGAACGATCATGGAGAAGCGATGACTATTTTTCCCTAGGATTTTTTGATGGGCAGACAAAATTTTATGTTATTGAGAATCGGTCTCTCGAATTCAAACACATGGCATGGGCTATAGCACATGAAACTTGGGAATCGTACTGAATTATTATTTTGTGGTCCTAAAATGCCCAAAAAGGAGGAACAATATTGGTGAAGTGATGACTATTATTGCATGTTGAACTATTGTTTTACCACCCTAAAACACCCAAAAAAGACGAACGACCTTGGCCAAGTGATGAATATTGTTCCTTCGGTCATTTTTGATAGAACGGTAATATTTTTGGCGATTCGAAGCCGATCACGCAAATGGATTGGGCTACAGCACACGATAATCTGGGAATCGTGTTGAATTCCTATTTTATGGCCCTAAAATGACAAAAGACGAGGAACAATCATAGAGAAGCGATGACTATTGTTCCATAGGTCATTTTTTATGGGCCAAAAAATTTAAGGCGATTCTAAGTTGGTCGCCCGAATTCATGCAGATGGCGTGGGTAATAACATAAAACATCTGGAAATCATGCTGAATTGCTATTTTATAGCCCTAAAATGCCAAAATGAAGAACGAGCATGGGGAAGCAATGACTATTTTTCCCTAGGATTTTTTTATGGGCAGATAAAATTTTATATTATTCAGAATCGGTCTCTCGAATTCAAGCACATGGCATGGCTATAGCACATGAAACTTGGGAATCGTATTGAACTACTGTTTTGCGGCCCTAAAACGCCCAAAAAGGAGGAACAATATTGGCAAAGTGATGACTATTATTGCATAAGTTATTTTTTATGGGCCGAGAAAATTTTAGGCAATTAAGAGCCTATCTCCCGAATTCATGAAGATGGCGTGGGCTATAACTCACGAAATCTTAGAATCGTGCTGAATTGCTATTTTATGGCCCTAAATGCCACAAAACGAGGAACATGTATGGGTTGTAGCACACGAAAATCAAGGAATTATGTTGATTCTTTTATATGGATAAAGCGCAAAAAAATGAGGACAGTCATGACAAAGTAAAGACTATTGTTCCTTGTGTCATTTTTTATGTGCCCGTAAAAATTTAAACGATTCAGAGCCAGTCACCCAAATTCATGTAGATGGCGTAGGTTACAATACATAAAAATCTGAGAATCATGCTGAATTATTGTTTTACAGCCCTAAAACACCCAAAAAAGAGGAATGATCATGGCGAAGTCAAGAATATTGTTCCTTCAGTCATTTTTTATAGGCCGTTAATGTTTTAGGCGATTCGAAGTGGATCACGCAGATGGATTGGACTATAGCACACGATATCTTGGAATCATGTTGAATTCCTATTTTATGGCCCTAAATGACAAAAAACTAGGAACGATCATAGAGAAGCGATGACTATTTTTTCATAGGTCATTTTTTATGGGCCGAAAAATTAAGGTTATTCTAAGCTGGTCACCCGAATTCATGCAGATGGCGTGGGTTATAACATGCGAAAATCTAGGAATCATGCTGAATTTCTATTTTATAGCCATAAAATGCCAAATATGAGGAACGATCATGGGGAAAGTATGACTATTTTTCCCTAGGATTTTTTTGATGGGCAGACAAAATTTTATGTTATTCAGAATCGGTGTCTCGAATTCAAGTACATGGCATGGGCTATAGAACATGAAACTTGGGAATCGTACTGAACTACTATTTTGTGGCCATAAAATGCCAAAAAAGGAGGAACAATATTGGAGAAGTGATGAATATTATTCCATAAGTTATTTTTTATGGGCCAGGAAAATTTTAGGCAATTCGGAGCCGATCTACCAAATTCATGAAGATGGTGTGGGCTATAGGTCACGAAATCTGAGAATCATGCTGAATTGTTATTTTATGGCCCTAAAATACAACAAAACGAGGAATAGTTATGGAGATGTGATGACTACTCTTCCTTAGGTCATTTTTATGGGCTGAAAAAGTGTTAGCCAATTTAGAACCGGTCGCCTGAATTCATGCAGATGGCGACATGATGTGATGACCCAAAGGGTTATCTTATTAATTAAGACTTTGTTCTAGGCTTATTGGCCACAAAATGATTAATTTTAACTACCTCGAGTTGCCTGCACATTCCGGGCGTGAAACCGGAAAGCTTTTAAGTTAAAATATAAGAAATACTAATTTTTAGAATATAAAGTTTGGTTTTAGTTGACTTGAGTCAACAGTTTGAGTAAACAGACCCGGATATCTGTTCCGACGATCCCGGAAGGTCCGCAATAAAATATGAGACTTGGGCGTATGCCTGGAATTGGATTTCGAGGTCCCTAGCCTTAGAAATCAAATTTTGAAAGAAATTATTTTGCTGGATTCTTAATGAAATAAAGAAATGAATTAATGTTTGAAATCGTTGGTATCGGGCCCGTATTTTAGTTCCGGAGCTCGGTACAGGTTTGTTATGATGTTTACATCCTATCTATGAAATTTGGTGAGGATCGGATTTAGTTGACGTGATTCGGACGTCCGGTTGAGAAATAGTGAACTTTAAGTGTTCTTGAGAAAATGATGAGTTTTGTGGTTTATTTCATAGTTTTACATGTTATTTGTATGATTTGATCGCACGAGCAAGTCAGTATGATGTATTTAGACTTGCGTGCATGTTTGGTTTGGAGCCCCGAGGGCTCGGGTGAGTTTCGGATAGGCCACGTGATATTTTACTCTTAGAAAAGTTGTTGGTTTTTGCTGTTACTGGTGCTCAACTATTTTGTTCATTGTGTTCGCCTGAAGTCACTCGCGAACGCATAGTGTAATTTGGCTGGAGGTCATCTTTTTACTATGCAAACGCACCCTCCCCTCCGCGAAGGCGAAGTGTAACTGGGCCTGGGGGAGGGGAACCCAATTACTCTATGCGAACGCGGCCTTGCGACCGCGAACGCGAAGGCCTTAGGAGCTAAAGCTATGCGAACGCGAGCCCTTCAACGTGGACGCGTACGCCACTGGGCTAGGACACTATGCGAACGCGGGCAGGCCCACGCAAACGCGATGAAGGCCTGCCAGCTATATTAAAACAGTGTTAAAAAGGACATAACTCTTTTTCTTCCTATTTTTCAAACTACCAAGCCCTAAAAACGATTTTCTTCATCAAACTTTATCCCCAAAGTGTTGGTAATTAATTCTAAACTCTTTTCTTTCAATTACCCAATGTTTTTCATCACTTTTAAATAAAAAATCAAGAATTTTCATGGTAAAAATTGAGGATTTGGGTAGAATTAGTGAATTTTGTAAAAATCGAGTCTTTACCTCGAATTGAGGTCGGATTTCTAAACTAATTGTATATTCGGGCTCAGGGTTGAATGGGTAAATGTAATTTGGTCCGAACCCCGAGTTTGGACCAAGCAGGCCTAGGGTCGGGTTTTAACTTTTTTTGAGAAATCTTAGAAAAAATCATAATTTTCAGTAAAGTTAGTTCCTTTAGCATTAATTAATGATATTAAGCTAATTAGGATTAGATTCGAGCGGATTAGAGCAAGATTCTAAAGGAAAAGCTGTAATTGAGCAGTGAGTGGCATGCGATTGAGGTAAGTGCTTGGTTTAACCTTGACTTGAGGGAATAGGAATCCCCAACTTAATTGCTATGTTAACTTGCATATGTGTGGTGTATAGGTGAGGTGACGAGTATCTATGCACCACCAAATTGTCTGTAAAGTATGATTTCTTCCCCGTTTCTAATTTATTTGATTCATGCCTTAATTGATTTATGCTCATTGATGTTTCTATTACTACTTGGCTTTGTTAACTTCTGGTTAAGTCTTGTTTCAATTATTTTGGAAAAATATTGGTTGTTTCCTTGGTTTCCTTGTGGTACATAAAGGTTAAACGGTTTGACAGTGTTTTACGAGAGACATATATATTTTCCTGTTGGTTTCATCTTGAGATAATATTGAGGAAGTTTATGAGAAATGCAGTTTACTGTTTATAATTGTTAAGACAAAGGTATTGTGAAAGGCTTTGACCTGAATTGTGAATTTATTTTTATAAATAAAGTGATATGATATGTCTGGAGGGAGCGAGTTTCACGTCGCAAGAAGGAGTGATAAGGGTGAACAGGTGGGATCGGGTTGCACGCCGCAACATGAGCAATAAGGGTGATATATATATATATATATAGGGAGGAGCAATAAGGGTGGACAGGTGGGAGCGGGTTGCACGCTGCAACAAGGAGCAATAAGGGAGGACACTTATGTTTTACTGATTTTCAAAAATAAAGATTTGAGAACTTACTGTTTTACTTTACTATTTTTTTATATTTTTGCACTACTTTTATTTTAAAGTTAAAGTTTTGAAATTTGGAAATTTACGTGAGAATTGGTTATAGCTGAGACCTGGAGAAGTGGCTGAGTTATTTTAAAATGTTGCTACAGTTATTGTTTGTTTATTTTAGAATTTCCTTTTTGCTTTATTTTATATTGTTCACAAGTTATATTGTTAATGCCCTGTCGTAGCCTCGTCACTACTTAGTCGAGGTTAGGCTCGGCACTTACTCACTACATGGGGTCGGTTGTACTGATACTACACTCTGCACTCTTTTGTGCAGATCCAGGTACCGGACATCGTTAGTAGATCTTAGTAGCCGTATTCATCATTTGGAGACACGAGGAATATCTGCCGGTGTCCGCAGATTCCTGGAGTCTTCTCCTAGCTTTATAGATACTTTTTTATTTTACTCAAAACATATATATTATTTCTTTCATCCCATTATTTCTAGTATTCTTAGAAGTTCGTGAATTGTAACACTAGACCCTGGGGTAGTCTTAGAGTTATATATATTTAGTTCGTGGCTTGGTTTATTTATTTGTTTATCATTTTATTTATGGAATGTTATTCTCCGTAAATCATTAGATATAATTTACTCTAAATTTGTTTTATTGGGTGGAAGAAAATAATCAAAGGAAAATAACTAATCGAAATCTAACATTGTCTTGCCTAGCAAGTGTGGTGTTAGGCGTCATCACGATCCCTAAGGTTGGGAATTCGGCGCGTGACACACGAAAATCAGGGAATCAAGTTGATTCTAATATATGGCCCTACAGCGCCAAAAAATGAGGAAAGACATGACAAAGTAAAGACTATTGTTCCTTGGGTCATTTTTTATGTGCCCGCAAAATTTTAAGCGATCTAGCGCCGCTTGCCCAAATTCATGAAGATGTCGTAGGTTAAAGCACATAAAAACCTGTGAATCATGTTGAATTATTGTTTTACCCCCCTAAAACACCCAAAAAAAAGGAACGATCATGGAGAAGCGATCACTATTGTTCCATAGGTCATTTTTATGGGCCGAATTATTTATGGCGATTTTAAGATGGTCGCCCAAATTCATGCAGATGGCGTGGGTTATAACATACGAGAATCTGAGAATCATGCTGAATTGTTATTTTATAGCCCTAAAATGCCAAAAAATAAGGAACGATCATGGGGAAATGATGACTATTTTTCCCTAGGATTTTTTTTATGGGCAGACAAAATTTTATGTTATTCAGAAAAGGTCTCTCGAATTCAAGCACATGACATGTGCTAGAGCACATGAATTTGGAAATGGTACTGAATTACTGTTTTGCGGCCCTAAAACGCCTAAAAAGGAGGAACAATATTGGCGAAGTGATGATTATTATTGCATAATTTATTTTTTATGGGCCGATCTCCCGAATTCATGAAGATGGCGTGAGCAATAACTCACGAAATCTGAGAATCGTGCTGAATTGCTATTTTATGCCCCTAAAACGCCACAAAACGAGGAATAGTTATGGAGAAGTGATGACTAATCTTCTTAGGTCATTTTTCTGGGCTGAAAATATTTTAGGTAATTTAGATTTGGTCGCCCGAATTTATGCAGATGGCGTGGGTTGTAGCACACGAAAATTCGAGAATTATGTTGATTCTTTTATATGGCCCTAAAGAGCAAAAGAATGAGGACAGTCATGACAAAGTACAGAGTATTGTTCCTTAGGTCATTTTTTATGTGCCGGCAAAATTTTAAGCGATTCAGAGCTGGTCGCCCAAATTCATTTAGATGGCGTAGGTTGTAGCACATGAAAATTTGGGAATCATGCTGAATTATTTTTTTACCGCCCTAAAACACCCAAAAAAGAGGAACGATCATGGCGAAGCGATGAGTATTATTCCTTCGGTCATTTTTGATAGGCTGATAATATTTTAGGCGATACGAAGCCGATCACACAGATGGATTGGGCTACATCACACGATAATTTGGGAATCATGATGAATTCCTATTTTATGGCCCTAAAATTACAAAAAGCTAGGAATAATCATGGAAAAGCGATGAATATTGTTCCATAGATCATTTTTTATTGGCCGAAAAATTCAAGGCGATTCTAAGTTGGTTGCCCGAATTCATGCGGATGGCATGGGTTATAGCATACGAAAATTTGGGAATCATGCTAAATTGCTATTTTAGAGCCCTAAAATACCAAAAATGAGGAATGATCATGGGGAAATGATGACTATTTTTCCCTAGGATTCTTTTTGTTGGATAGACAAAATTTTATGTTATTCAGAATCGGTCTCTCGAATTCAAGCATATGGTATGGGCTATAGCACATGAAACTTGGGAATCGTACTGAATTACAGTTTTGCGGCCCTAAAACACCCAAAAAGGAGGAAGAATATTGGCGAAGTGATGACTATTGTTGCATAAGTTATTTTTTATGGGCCAGGAAAATTTAAGGCAATTCGGAGCCGATCTCCCGAATTCATGAAGATGGTGTGGTCTATAACTCACGAAATCTGAGAATAATGCTAAATTGCTATTTTATGGCCCTAAAACGCCACAAAACGAGGAATAATTATGGAGAAGTGATGACTACTCTTCCTTAGGTCATTTTTATGGGCTGAAAAAGTTTTAGGCAATTTAGAACTGGTCGCCTGAATTCATGTTGTAGCACACGAAAATCAAGGAATTATGTTTATTCTTTTATATGGCCCTAAAGCGCAAAAAAATGAGGACAGTCATGACAACGTAAATACTATTTGTTCTTAGGTCATTTTTATGTGCCCGCAAAATTTTAAGCGATTCAGAGCCAGTCGCCCAAATTCATGTAGATGGCATAGGTTATAGTACACATAAATCTGGGAATTATGCTGAATTATTATTTTACCGCCCTAAAACACCCAGAAAAGAGGAACGATCATGGCGAAGCGATGAATATTTCTCCTTCGGTCATTTTTGATAGGTCGGTAATATTTTAGGCGATTCGAAGCCAATCACGTAGATGGATTGGGCTATAGCACACGATAATCTGGGAATCGTGTTGAATTCCTATTTTATGGCCCTAAAATGACAAAAATCTAGGAACGATCATGGAGAAGCGATGACTATTGTTCCGTAGGTCATTTCTTATGGGTCGAAAAATTTAAGGCGATTCTAAGTTGGTCTCCCAAATTCATGTATATGGCGTGGGTTATAGTATACGAAAATCTGGGAATCGTGCTGAATTGCTATTTTATAGCCCTAAAATTCCAAAAATGAGGAACGATCATGGGAAAATGATGACTATTTTACCCTAGGTTTTTTTGATGGATAGACAAAATTTTATGTTCTTCAGAATCGGTCTCTCGAATTCAAGCACATTGTTGCGACCAAACACACCCACGCAAGTATACGCGGTCGTCAAGTAGTAAAGTGACTAAAATTCGGATGTATAACCCATAAGGACTTGTGATTAACTATTAACTAAATTAGACTATCCTAATTATATAAACAAGGATTAAACCCAAAAGTATGTGATTCTAAACTAATTAAAATAAATAAAAACAAATCATGAACTTTGAATAGAGGAAGGATACATTTTTATATTATCAATGTGATGAAAACGATGTAAGGTTATGGGCTATCTAACATTCCTATTGTATTCTTCAATTGAATTTACTAACTAATTTATCTAGTTTATTAGTTAATAGGGTTAATATTGCTTATAAGAATATGTCGAGTTCTTATTCACCTATTCAAGCTAACCTAACGCCTATATGTCTATGGAATTAGAACTAGCAATAACACATTTATAATTCATGTAAATCAACCAAGCAAGGCAATTAGTCGATATCTATCCTAACCACGAATCCATTTCCCGATGTCTATGTTCAAGAACTTGCTCTACTCAATCTTATATGCAATCTAGAATTCTCACTTTCAAGTTGAACTCTAGATTCGTAAATAGTATTCAATTGGTGATAAAACAATCAAATAATTAAGCACTAGATTGAATAAATAAACCAATACGATAAATCAAGGAAGCAAAACCAATATCCGAATAACAATACTCATGAAAGAACCATAACCCTAGAACGTGAAGTTTAGCTCCACATAGACATGGTAGCCAAACAACAAATCATACAAAGAAACATAAAAATACTAAATTTGGTGGAAGGAAAGATGAAAACCAGCCTCCACGGCGGCTCTGTGCTTGTGTTTTTCTCTCAAAAACGTCATTCCAAGTGTTTTGTACTTTTGTTCTCCTCTAAAAGTCACGGTCCCCCCTTCAAAATAGGTTTATGTTGGTTTTTGTATGAGTTGGGGACGTCTAGGGTTTAAAATACCTGAGTCTTAGTCGAAATAGGGACATTTCACGTCTCGAGCGTCTACGGCAGTGTGGGGCGTTGGCCCTGGCGCTCAAAAGTTAAGCATTCTGGAAACTGCGCCACAGCCAATGCCCCACGTTACATGTGGCCCTAAAAATTCAATTTTTTCCTTTTTGCTCCGATTTTTCTCCAATTCGCGCCATTTCGTCCCAAATTGTATCCGAATGATTCATACACATAGAAATACAAAAATTTAGCACAAATCATCATATTAAACATCTTAAATATACGAGACATGAGCAAAATGTGAGGCAATTTATATTAAAATATGCATACATTAAGCCGATTATCAACACTCCACACTTAAACGTTGCTCGTCCTCGAGTCAACCAACAAATAACTCTATTTTTGAGCACTCTACACCAATGAACATGGTTAATAGCAACAATTAAACTCTAGCAAATACAGTCACCACACCCTTCCGTTTAACTTATGCCATAATTCAAAAATATCCAAACAAAGACAACTTGCTCACAATAATCATAACCTCAAAAACCGACTCAATGTCACAATGACTCATGGCTTGAACACCCAATGTGTAGAGAAGTCTAATAATGTCACCTATCCCTGGTGAAACCATGTGCCCTCACAACAAGAACAAGAGAGAAAGTTCAATCCACACATTCGAATGAGAATTCGAATCTCATGATGAAATATATTTTAGTGACTCACATATATCAAAGAAAATCGCTCATTCTCAAAAAGAAGTCATGCAATTGGTACCATAGGCTTGCCCTCAATGTAAATCTCTACTAATGTAAGATCGCTCGATCTAAAATCAATTAAGACTTTTTTATGGTTGTAATCTGAACTAAGGGACGGGTAGGATATATTTAAGAAATAGTGACTCGCCCTCCTAAGCATTTTAACACATCACAAAATTACTTTAAGCGTATTTTGTTCAACACCACTTCAATTTCACAAACAATATCACCCCCGAAAACTTTCACTTCTTATTTAAGTACTACTTTAATTCACACACACTAGCAAGAACAAGACAATAATTTATTCATCTCTATTTTCCTTCTTCTTGTTTTTTTCAGATTTTTCTCTCTTTTTCTCTAACTATATTTTTTTCAACTTCCGCTAATGGTGTATTATTTTACAAAACAAGTGCACCTTTCTTCCTTTTATTGGTTCCACTCAAAAGCCACCCCACACTTAGTCCCTTCTTACTTCTTTTAGAGCTCATTTCACAATTAAAGTGCTTTAAGAGTTAAAAGGATCAAAACAATGTCAATTAAGAATAAAAAGGGTATATGCTTATAATGTGGATGCCAAATAAAATTCTATAGGCTCAAAATGGGTAAGTAGGGATAAATATTATTTATGATAAGCAATAAGCTCAAAAAGATCAAAGAAAGCCTAAAATCATTTTTCAAATCGAGCATCACCTCAAATATTGCTTCAACTCATACGGGGAAAGTTCTAGACACAAGTACAATGACATGGACTACACAAAAAATCTCACCACACATGTCACATGGCTCACTAAGGACGGTCCCGTTCCGACTCTCAAACTAATGTAAGTATTCGCAAAGCCAGAAGATATTAAGCATTAAGCGCAAAGTGAACACAAGTCATGTAAATGAGACATAGGCGTCACAAAACATGCTATCTAAGTAAGCAAGGCATCATCAATAATTTCAAATCATAGGGAAAATACTACACATGCCAAAGCCTAAATATGCTACTATCAAACAAGTCAAAGGTGCTTAGGAATCTCATAAATTTGGGTCGGGAAGAATTTCAGAGTTATTGATGTCTGTTTGGGATCCCGAGCCTAGGAATAGCTTCGTATGGTAATTCTGGAGTTGGGAGCGCGATCGGAAGTGAATTCGGATGTTCGTAGGTTATTTTGAAATCATTTGGCTAAAGATAGAAACTTGAAGGTTTTTGAGAAGTCCGAGCGGAAGTGGAAATTTAGAAATCACGGTCGGAATGTGATTCCGGAAGTTGGAGCAGGTCCGTAATGTCAAATATGAATTGTGTGCAAAATTTGGGGTCAATCGGTCATGATTTGATAGGTTTCGGCATCGGATGTGAAATTTGAAATTTCAAGTTCATAAAGTTTGAATTTTAGTGTGATTCATGATTTCAGCATTGTTTGATGTGATTTGAGGCCTCGAGCAAGTCCGCACTATGTTTTGGAACAGGTTGGTGTAATTGGACGGGGTCCCGGGGTCCTCGGGTGGGCTCTGGGTGGTTAACGGATCAATTTTGGAGTTCCAAGAAGTGCTGAGGTTGCTGTCATCTGGTGTGACCGCACATGCGAGGCTTGGGCCGCAAATGCGGCTTTGGCGCCGTAGGTGCGAGGTTTTGCTGGCTTGGCTAGGAGTGTAGCTGCGATGTAATTTTTGCACCTACGAAGGCGCAGACGCGGACAATGGGGCGCAGGTGCGAGTTTTGGCTAGAACTGAGGAAGACGCAGGTGCGGGAGTTTGGTCGCACCTACGAAAGTGCAGGTGCGAAGATTGGATCGCATGTGCGAAAATGAGGCCTGGGCAGAATGTTTTAAAACGGGATTCTTGGCTCATTTTGTCCCATTTTCTTTTGGTGTGGGCGACTTTTAGGAGCTTCAAGAGTGGATTTTCGTCAAGGATCTCAAGGTAAGGTATTCCAACTCATCTCAAGTTAAATACAAGGTATATTCATGGATTTGAACATGAAAGATTATGGAAAATTGGGAATTTTGAAGAAAACCTAGAAAATTGTATTTCGGATTTCTACCACGAATTTGAGCATGAAATTTAGAGTAAATTGTATATTTGAGTTAGTAAGACTATGGGTAGGGTATATCTTCAAGAAACTTCGGAATCGGGGCACGTGGGCCCGAGGGCATTTTGGTCAATTCACTGAGAGGAGTAGGGAAATTATATCATTTGAATTGTTGCAAATATTAGAGTATATTATTGGTTTGGCGTTATTTGGATAGTTTTGGGGCGTTGTGCGTCCATTGGAGTCGTCGGAAGGGCTTGGAAGACGGTTATGGAATTTCGGAGCGAGGTAAGTCTCCTTTCTAACTTTGTGAGGGGGAATTGTCCCCCTAGGTGAACTAATTAAATATGTTCTACTATATGGGGGGGCTACGTACGTACGAGGTGATGGGAGTCTGTGCGTAGCTACTATTATGCCATGTCCGGGTAGTCTAGGAACCACTAGCATGCCTTACGTGTTGTAGAAGTGATCCTGCCAATAATATTAGATTGTTAATGTTATTCAATCGGTAATTTATTTCCTAAGAAGACTAGAGTGTACCTTTCTTAATCATTTAGAAAGAGAATTGATTCTTCTGTGGATAATTGTATTCCTGATAAGTTTTATTTTATTGAATATTATTAAACTTGACAAATGAGTTTCAAAACAAAGATTTAAAAGCTATTTTTCGTGTTCCTTTACGAAGAATTTTACCACTTTCCTTAGTAACTGTTTTCGTGATAAAAATGTGGACTTAGTGTGTGAATATGTGTATCTATGGGTGCTTTAGTCGCATGTATGATTCGCAAGCAGGATAACCCTATATTTATGTATAACCACGTTGCATGATCGATTCGCGAGTGAGGCTGATAGATGCATCTATGGTTCGAGCCGTTCGAGCCTCGATAGTGCACAAATTATTATTGTTGGTCCGCGCCGTTCGATCCTCGGCATTTTCTTGCGCATAATTATTGCTGCATATTTTCTGTGATTTATACATGATTATCGGCCTAAGGAAGTTGTTAATGTCCAGTTAAGAAGAATAAGAATTGATATGTAAAATGTGAAATAAGTCTGATGTTTCTTATCCCTGATTATTATTTAAATTGTCAACTAAAATGACGAATATTTAAAGTGTTAAATGTGGAAGCAGTTGATATTATTTATTCCTGATTTTAATAAATTGCCTATGACATTCATGCTTAGTGCCTCACTTGATTAAAATTAACCAACTTATAGCAAGTGTCTAATTCGACCTCTCGTCACTACCTCTCTGAGGTTAGGCGGGATACTTACTGAGTACACGTTGTTTTTGTACTCATGCTACACTTGTTGTGCATTTTATTGCACAGGTAATTCATAGCGATGTGGCTGGTTTGGAGACTTAGGCGAGTTGCATCATCCGAAGGTGATCCACAGATGACAGGCTCCCTCATATTGTATTTATTTTCATTTTAAATTCCTTGTCCAATTTGTATTTCGGACAAGCTTTGTAGCATTTGTAAAATTCTTAGAATTTTCTCATGTACTTGTGATACCGGGTTCTGGATGTGTTTGGGATGTATTTTATAAAAATGGAATATTAAACTGTCGTATTTACTTAGCGGATTTTATTCAGCTATTATGTAGTAAAGTTAAAGGTAATGATTTCAAAAATGCTAAAACAGGAAATTTAACTTAACTATTTAATGATCGGCTTGCCTGACAATGGTTTCCGGCACCATCACGGCCTTATGGATTTTGGATCATGACAACATGGTATCAGAGCACTAGGTTCCCTTAGGTCTCACGAGTCATGAGCAAGTCTGATAGAGTCTTGCGGATCGGTACGGAGATGTCTGTACTTATCTTCGAGAGGCTACAGGGCTGTTAGGAGTACTTCCCTTCTTGATTTCTCATCGTGCAATTCGATTCCTTTAAGGCTTATGCCTATGTTTCTTCCTACTCAATATTACGTGTCGCGAAGCGCTTGCTATGAAACGTGTATTTGAGGAATTGAAATGGTGCTACGGATATGGTGCGAGATATTTTCCATGTGTAATTGGTTGGGGCTGTTGTTGTAGCCCGGCAGAAGGATAATATGTTGTTTCATCTCAGAAGCTATGTTTCTGAGATCCTTAAGGCTATGCTCAGGTAGTGATGATGCTTACGATGGGTTATCACGCGATGTCTTACGATGGGTTATCGCGCGATTTCGATATGATTATAGAATGCTTGCCTATATGTTGGGGGTGATGAATGGCTTGAAGGGAGGTCTTCTCAGGGCGTGATTTCGAGATTTCAGTATTTTAGTTCCGGCAGAGGAAAGGCATTTGGATTATGAATGGTCAGGTTTTGGATTGATAAAGTAGTAAGACTTGGTGTTTTTAAGTAAGGTGGGATATGCACTTGTGATGTGATGTTGTCGTCACTGATCGAATGGAATATGTTAAGTTTGTCGGTGCTATGGTTTCCTCGGTTTCATGGGGTCCGAGTATTGTGAAGAAGTATTGAAGAAGCGGTTGTCAGAAACCATGAGGCACGGTGGTTCAGTACTGGATAAGTGTTGATAATGAAGACAGCTCGAGATAGATGATCTTCGGAGAGTTTGAAGTCGTGGCGAACTGCTGGATTAAGAACTATAGAGAATGATATTGAATTGAGGCAGCAATTGGGAAGCATACGACGAAGGAAGACATGTGAGAAGTGTCAAGCGTCGGCTAAATTTCTAAAAGGCCAGGTGTAAGGAATAGAAGTCAGGTAGTTGTTTAAAGGAGTGAGATTAACAAGTGGGAGAGTGGCAGCGTAGCACCGGAGTCAGTGGTAAGACAGCTGCCTATCTTGAGGGAAAGTTGAGAGTTTTAGTGGATGGTGATTGGGTCCACGAGCTTAAGTTGAAATGTGGGTTATTTCGGCGGAAGATTGGATACAACAGGGATGAGTTGTTAGGAATGAAGAAGGACGCAATGTGGCGGTGAGTTTGAAGATGTTATAGCTCATTTAGTAGATGTCCATGAGGAACGGACGGACTGGTAAAGTTGGTGAATGAGAGCAGGCTTAGGATGGGATATCGATGTTGTAGAGAGTGTGCAGTACAGCATCATTGGAAGGTGTCAGTTGGTGATTTACACATGTGGGTTATCTCCTATGAATAGGTTAGGGGTTATGTGGTTGGCAAGTTTCTATGAGGGATTCTAGTGGCTATTCGGTAGGAGGCAGAATGTGTGAATGATGCTAGAGAATTTGAGTATTTAGGGAGTGCTAACAAGAGAATTTGGAAGAATTGGACGGGTTGGTTGAGCAAAATCATATTAACAAAGGAGAAAGGATATCAGCAGGGTCTAGAGTGGTGCAAGGAGTAGCTTCGGGCTAAGTGGAGGAGTCCCACCACCTACAGTTGGGTTATAGGATTGTGTTATCATGGGGTTGAGGATTGTCGGCATATTGGCAAGTTAGTACAGCTAAGGGAAAGGAGTAAAATGGTGACTGTACGTGGGATTTGATAAATGTGTGCAAAAGTTGGCCCTGTTGGACCAGGGTTAGGCTTTGAAAGATTCAAAATTTATGCTTAAGGCATAGACAAATTGTGAGGGTAGTAACTTAGTCACGTACTTCATTGAAAAGGGTGTTCATGTGCTAGAAGAGCCTTGGAGTTGATTGTATTTGGGGCCGGTCAGAGTGGGTGACTCTCAATAGCGATCCTAGTGAATTCAAAATTAAGAACGCGGCGTTTAAGGGTTTCAGGCAGCAATATGATTAAGAATTGAGCTTTTAGAGCATAATTTCAGAGAGAGGGAAAATGGTTAGAGTATTCTATGTTATTTTCAGCATGCAGGATAGTATTGGAGGAGTGAGAGAAATAAACTCCGGGTTGTAGAAATATTATCAGGAGGGTATGAGACGGGTTGCGGGTTTTAGGCAGCATGGTCTCGTGAATCAAGGTCATTCGGGATGAGTGAGGGTTAAGTTTGCTATGAGTTGAAGGAAGTTACTATTATTCCTGAGGCAATTGAGGATGATTAAAAGAAGATAGATTGATTAGCCATGGTTGAAATGGCAGATATACGGCAGTGATCAGTTTCGTTAGTGTAATTAAATTATGCAGGTGGTTTGGGCCGGTATGTGCGGAGCTTGTAGGCCGTCGTAATAGATTTCATGAGGGAGCATTCAAGTGTTATGGCCTGTCAGGTATAGGCGGATCCCGGAAGGTTTACGGTGGTTCAGATCACTACTTAAGGATTGGCATGTTGGGTGATTGTGAGAATTCACTTGAGTGTTGTTATTGTTCTCTTGAATCGAGGTAAGTAAGAGGTTTCTATATGATGAGGTGTTTCCCCTATTAGTGGTTCAGGAGTTATGATGGAATTCTTGCGCAATCTCATATTTGTATGTTAGGTGCAGTAAGTAGTATGTAATTGGAAGTAAGGATCAAGATTTCGGTTCGGTGTTGGCAAGGATGTCATGAGCTCGGGCGAGCAATAAAAAGGGATTTGAAAGTTCAAAGTAAGCTGGTGTCACCTGAGATCGATATTCGGTGAAATAGGCTTTGTACCCTGGTCATGGGTTCTTGATGTGTTTTGCGGCATTAGTGTGGTCGGTGGTATGGATGTGCAAACTTGTTACCTCGTGGAAGGTCGTGGAGCGTGACCACAGGAAGATGGTATAAGTGTGACAGGTAGTCACCTGATTGATTTAAGATTTGGACTGAGTATAAAGAAGTGTAATATTGCTTATTTGAGAATTTATGCTTGGAAGGCGTTTGGTTCATTTGGCTGTAGATTGTGGGGTGTTTGTCCCGACTATGATGGTTGTTCTTGCGTATTATGACAGGAAGTGGGTTAATATGGACCCAGGTAAAGCTATTAGCCTAGTTCGTGCGAGTAAGGTAGACTCGATGTTTGTGGATGGATTTAAATATGAATGGGCTCTGTATGAGTCAGGCGCGTTCATTCGGTATAACGCTTTTCATGGAAAGGTATTAGAACAGTCGATGTTATTCCGTCTTTGTTCATTCATGTGATATTATGAATGTGTCATGTGAGTTGTGAAACGACTTGATAATTTCTTATGTGTTGAGATTCTGCGTAGTGATGAGGTTATGTGAGAAGGATGGCTCTTAAGATCCAGATTATATATCGCACCTTAGTTGTTCTTGAGTTTTGTAGCATATAGTTCTATCAGTCTCCCCAGGATGGTATTACGCACTTAGCGTGCTTATGATCGATATTCAGTATTTTGTGATAGTGAGCAATTCAGCTTCGTGTATATCTCCTTATGTGAATTTTATGTGTGGATCGGGTGGCACGTCGCCACGGGTATGTTATTTGGATCGGGTTGCACACCACAACAGTATGATGATGAGTAAGGTTCCTATATTTATTTTTTTCTTGTGTTTTACTTTCTGTTTTCTGATAAGATTTCATAATAAGTTGCATGAGTTGAGTATTCTTTTCCTGAGTCATTTCTTTATGTATCATGTTCGAGTTATGGCCTATTGGCGCGTTGTGGTGTCATGTGAGACTGTTGGTGATGTTTGGGGTGATTTGTTGTCTGAGCAGTTCATACTGGGTGAGACGAGATTTTTGGATCAGGGATCTAGTGCGATAAGATTATGTGAAATACATTTAAGGACAGTTACCCTTATTGGTTTGTAATGAGGTGATGATTCTAGTCAAGAGGAGATATTCAATGATTTGTTAACTCGGCAGCTGGTTATGAATTTCTACACATCTCCTCCATTGTGGTGGTATCGCCAGCATTATAGCAGGATGTATATATATATATATATATATATATATATATATATATATATATATATATATATATCATAAGGTGCATAGGGAGCATCAGATTTGTGAAATTTTGGCTATTAAGGTTTGGGGAGTGTCATTGTGGTCAGATGATGAATTATGCGGTGCATGGTGCTAATTCATCAAAGGTATGCAGTCATGTTATGGTATATCGTGTGGCAGTTGATACGGTGTTTATATATTGGAACTAGGCCTGGCAGAGAAATTTCAGGTGTTGGAACTGGTTCTGAGCTTATTATATGGATAAAAGAAAAAATCTTCAGATTTTATCAAGCTAATATACTCAAATGGGTTGTGGTAGCACGGGCGGGTGCTCGAGGTGTTAAACAGTGATTTTTGATAACTCCAGAGCAGTTCTTAGCATGTTCGAGGACGAACGTCTGTTTAAGTGGGGGAAAATGTAACGACCCGATCGGTCGTTTTGAGCTCTAGTGCGTCGTTTAGCGATTTGAAGTTATGAGCAGCTCCATTTCAGGTATTATGAATCGTGGGCATGGTTGGATTCGAATTTCGGGAAGTTCGGAGCCAAATTAGAAAGAAAATTCTCATTTCAGAAGCCTTAAGTTGGTGAAATTGACTAAGATTGGAATTTTGAGTAAATTACCTCTGAATCAGGATTTGAAGGTTCCGGCAGGTTCTTATGATAATTTCGGATTTGGGCGTATGTCCGGATCGGGTTTTGGATAACCCGAGAGCGTTTCGGCGTATATTGTGGAAGTTAGTGTTTTAGAAGGATTTCATAAATTTGGGTTGGGAAGCATTTCAGAGTTATTGATGTCCGTTTGGGATTCCGAGCCTGGGAATAGCTTTGTATGGTGATTTTCGAGTTGGGACCGCGATCGGAAGTGAATTCGGATGTCCGTAGGTTATTTTGAAGTCATTTGGCTAAAGATAGAAACTTGAAGGTTTTTGAGAAGTCTGACCGGAAGTGGAAATTTTGATATCGGGGTCGGAATGCGATTCCGGAAGTTGGAGCAGGTTCGTAATGTCAAATATGACTTGTGTGCAAAATTTGGGATCAATAGGTCATGATTTGATAGGTTTCGGCATTAGATGTGGAAGTTTGAAATTTCAAGTTCATAAAGTTTGAATTTTAGTGTGATTCATGATTTTAGCGTTCTTTGATGTGATTTGACGCCTCGAGCAAGTCCGCACTATGTTTTGGAACAGATTGGTGTAATTGGACGGGGTCCCGGGGGCCTCGGGTGGGTTCCGGGTGGTTAATGGATCAAGTTTTGAGTTTGAAGAAGTGCTGAGGTTGCTGCCATCTGGTGTGACCGCACCTGCGAGGCTTGGGCCGCAGGTGCGGCTTTGGCGCCGCAGGTGCGAGGTTTTGCTGGCTTGGCTGGGAGCAGCAGGTGCGTTGTAATTTCCGCACCTGCGAAGGCGCAGATGCGGACAATGGGGCACAGGTGCGAGTTTTGGCTAGAGCTGAGGAAGCCGCAGGTGCAGGAGTTTGGTCGCACCTGTGGGAGCGCAGGTGCGAAGATTGGATCGCAGGTGCGAAAATGAGGCCTGTGCATAATGTTTTAAAACGGGATTCTTGGCTCATTTTGTCCCATTTTCTTTTGGTGTGGGCGATTTTGAGGAGCTTCAAGAGTGGATTTTTGTCAAGGATCTCAAGGTAAGTTATTCCAACTCATCTCAAGTTAAATACAAGGTATATGCATGGATTTGAACATGAAAGATTGTGGAAAATTGGGAATTTTGAAGAAAACCTAGAAAATTGTATTTCGGATTTCTACCACGAATTTGAGCATGGAATTTAGAGTAAATTGTATATTTGAGTTAGTAAGACTATGGGTAGGGTATATCTTCAAGAAATATCGAAATCCGGGCACGTGGGTCCGAGGGCATTTTGGTCAATTCACTGAGCGGAGTGGGAAATTATATAATTTGAATTGTTGTAAATATTAGATTATATTTTCATTGATTTGTCGTTATTAGATAGTTTTGGGGCGTTGTGCGTCCATTGGAGTCGTCGGAAGGGGTTGGAAGCCGGTTATGAAATTTCAGAACGAGGTAAGTCTCCTTTCTAACTTTGTGAGGGGCAATTGTCCCCCTAGGTGAACTAATTAAATATGTGCTACTATCTGCGGGGGCTACGTACGTACGAGGTGATGGGAGTCTGTGCGTAGCTATTATGTCATGTCCGGGTAGTCTAGGACCCACTAGCATGCGTTACGTGTTGTACATGTGATCCTGCCAATAATATTAGACTGTTAATGCTTTTGAATCTGTAATTTATTTCCTCAGAAGACTAGAGTGTACCTTTCTTAATCATTTAGAAGGAGAATTGATTCCTCTGTGGATAATTGTATTCCTGATAAGGTTATATTATTGAATATTATTAAACTTGGTAAATGAGTTTCAAAACAAAGATATAAAAGCTATTTTTCGTGTTCCTAGAAGAATTGTACCACTTTCCTGAGTAACTGTTTTCTTGATAAAAATGTGGACTTATTGTATGAATATGTGTATCTATGGGTGCCTTAGTCGCATATATGATTCACGAGCAGGATAACCCTGTATCTATGTATAACCGCGACGCATGATCGATTCGCGAGCGGGGCTGATAGATGCATCTATGGTTCGAGCCGTTCGACCCTCGACAGTGCACAATTTATTATTGTTTGTCTGCGTTGTTCGACCCTCAGCATTTTCTTGTGCATAATGATTGCTGCATATTTCCTGTGATATATACATGTTTATCGGCCTAAGGAAGTTTTTAATGGCCAGTTAAGAAGAAGAAGAATTGATATGTAAAATGTGAAATAAGTCTGATGTTTCTTATCCCTGATTATTATTTAAATTGTCAACTGAAAGGACGAAGATTTAAAGTGTTAAATGTGGAAGGAGTTGATATTATTTATTACTGATTTTAATAAATTGCCTATGACATTCATGGTTAGTGCCTCACTTGATTAAAATTAACCGACTTATAGCAAGTGTCTAATTCGACCTCTCGTCACTACCTCTCTAAGGTTAGGCGGGATACTTACTGAGTACACGTTGTTTTCATACTCATGCTACACTTGTTGTGCATTTTATTGCACAAGTACTTTCATAGCTATGTGGCTGGTTTGGAGACTTACGCGAGCTGCATCATCCGGAGGTGATCCGCAGCTTATAGAGTCTACCTCATATTGTATTTATTTTCATTTTAAATTCCTTGTCCAATTTTTATTTCGGAAAAGCTTTGTTGTATTTGTGAAATTCTTAGAATTTGTTCATGTACTTGTGACACTGGGTTCTGGGATGTGTTTGGGATGTATTTTATAAAAATAGAATATTAAACTGTCGTATTTATTTAGCGGATTTTATTTAGTTATTATGTAGTAAAGTGAAAGGTAATGATTTCAAAAATGGTAAAACGGGAAATTTAACTTAATTATTTAATGATCGGCTTTCCTGACAATGGTGTCCGGCGCCATCACGGCCTTATGAATTTTGGGTCGTGACATCCAGTCTGTGGCTATGCTCCTTTGGTGGGGACACAAAAATAAATAGGCCAAGTAACAAAATTTTCACTCTATATTTCTCGGCCTTATTATGACGAATGTAATTATTTCTCTCTTGCAAGAAAAATCCAAGAATGTCATCATCCAAACACAATGTCGAAAAATGTTTAGAAATAGGACCAATACGCCCCAACTCTAGAATTGTATTACTCTTTACATCCTCATATGTACTCACACTAGAGTCTTCACATATAATATTATCTACTTCCTCGCATGGCTCTAGTATTTTTTTCTCAACATGGGCATCATCAACAGAAATATGCTCGAATGATTGGCTCTCCACTTTTAGCTCCTCAATTTTGCGTATAATCTCCTCTTCAACTTCACACAACTCATTACTATTTTGTTGAGCGGACGCATCAACCTTTGCATTAAATTGAGCCTCTAAGTCGTGAATATCATTGCCAAAATTTTCAATCTCTTGTCCCAGTTCAGCTCTTTCTTCTATTAAGTCTTTCATCCCATCTGTAATTTCCTCATGTTGAGCCTCATATATTTCCAATCTTTCATCTATCTCCATTAGCCAAGTTTGACTCGAAATATCCTCTTTTTCAAAATTTTCCTCTTGCTGGTACTCGCCTCCTTCATTCAATTCTTCCATATTGGCCTTCATTCTTGTGATTGCTGCCCTCATTCTTTTCATATTTTTTTTGAGTTCATCCTGTTGCTCTACTACTTGGCTCAAAATATTCCTAATATATGCATCAGGTTCCATATCATGCACTTCATTACCCCTATCACACTCACAAACATCGTTAGAATGATCATAATAAGGGCTCAGATAAGGATAACAAGAATTAGGAAAACCATCCCAATGACCATCTTCACCACCACACGTATTACAAATACTTCACTCAAAGGATTGAGATTGTGTGTACAACTCGCTCCCGGGAACATTCTGACGATTTTTCCACCAGTGGAGTCCTCCACAATATGGACAAGGATCATCAAAATAAGAATAACCATCATTAGAATAATTTTCATTCCAAGATGCCATGTTAAAATGAATAAAAAATATTAGCTAAACTAAAACCAAAAAAAATGAATAGATAAAAAAAATAAATGTCTAATCTAGAAAAATAGCTAATTTCTAAGTCCCCAGCAACGGCGCCAAAAACTTGTTGCGACCAAACACACCCACGCAAGTATACGTGGTTGTCACGATCCAAAATCTACTAAGGTCGTGATGGCGCCGGACACCACCGTCAGGCAAGCCAATTATTAATTAGTTGAAATAATTCATGTTTTAACATTTATGAAAAAGCATTTCCTTTCACTTTATTACATATTAACAAAATAAAATCTGTTAAGTAAACAATGGTTTGAATATTCTATTTTAGCAAATATATCCCAACACATCCCGAACTCGGTGTCACAAGTACAGGAGCATTTTCTAAGAATTTATACAATCATCACAAAGCCTTTCTGAAATACAAATTGGACAAGAAAATTTAAAATGAAAATAAATACAGTATGAGGGAGACTCTGTCAGCTGCAGATCGCCTCCGGATGGTGCAGCTCGCCTAAGTCTCCAAACCAGCCATGTCACTATGAAAGTACTTGTGCAATAAAAATGCATAGCAAGTGTAAGATGAGTACAAAAACAACGTGTACTCAGTAAGTCGCCCGCCTAACCTCAGAGAGGTAGTGACGAGAGGTCGAATTAGACACTCACTAAGGTACAACAAATTTGATTTAACAGCATATGATGAACACGGTAGGCATGTAAAGGTAATAAAGCAGCAAACATATATAAGGAACTGAAATCCAAATAAATACTGGAAGTAAATAAACAGTTACTACTTCCTCATTTTCCCCCAAATATCTTAAATAAACAAATTTCTTCTTTGTTTTTCCCCAAATACCTTAGTTACTTCTTTATTTTCCCCAAAATATCTTATCACTTAAAAAAAACCATGAAAACATTTAACAATTCAGCATGCGCATACGAAATAAGGACAACCGGCATGTGCCATCATATTAATCATCTATGTGCACTGTCGAGGGTCGAACGGCCCAAACCATAATATTTCTTTCAATCTCGTCGTGGCGTACGACCCGCTCCCAGGAGAGTGGGGGAAATAACACTCTGCTCACGGAATGTAAATTGCGAAGCGGTCAAATGCAGTCATGCACAATCAACAGTCCACCCCGACTACGCCGAGAAAACAAATACTCAAGTAAATGACAGATTTCTCTTTTAAAAACCACAAAATAGTATTTAAATCCTTTTTTCGAAATACACTTGCCAAGTTTTTATAATGTTTAATAATACAACCTTATCTGGAAATACAATTGCCCGCGAAGGAAATAAATTCTCTTTTTAGATGATTAAAAAAAAACTCTAATCTTCCTTAGTCATTAGATTACAATTTCGATTATATTAGTAGTTTAATATTACAAACAAGATCACAGGTACAACAGGTAAGGCATGCTAGTGGGTCCTAGGCTACCCGGACATGGCAAAGTAGTAGCTACACACAGACTTCCATCACCTCATGCGTACGTATCTCCCGCAGATAGTAACACATACTTAATTAGTTCACCTAGGGGGACAATTCCCCCTCATGAAGTTAGAAAGGAGACTTACCTCGCTCCGAAGTCCCATTACCGGCTTCCAAGCCCTTCCGACGACTCTAATGGATGCACAACGCCCCAAAACCACCAAATAACGGGTAAAGCAATGAAAATTCATCCTAATACTTGCAACAAATTCAAATTATATACTTTCCCAACTCCGCTCGGTGAATTGACTAAAATTCCCTCGGGCCCACGTGTACGGAATCCGAAATTTCTCGAAGATATATCTTACCCATAGCCTTATTAACTCAAATATAAAATTTACTAAATTCCATGCCCAATTTCGTGGCTAAAAATCCAAATTACCATTTCTAGGTTTTCTTCAACATTTTCCAAATTTTTCCACAATTTTCATGTATAATTCCATGCAGTGACCTTGTATTCAACTTAGAAACATGAAGGAGTTACTTACCTTGACATTGATAATGAATTTCCCCTCTTGAAGCCCTCCTAAAATCGCCTAAGCCATGAGAAAAATGAGAGAAATGGCCAACAATATCGGTTTTAAAACATTTTGTCCAGCCTCATTTCCGCACCTGCGATCCTACCTCCGCACCTGCGCTCCGCAGGTGCAATCAATCTCCCGCACCAGCTGCTTCCTCAGCTGCAACCCAAAATCGCACATGCGCCCCATTGTCCGCATCTGCTACTTTGCAGGTGCGGAAACATCATCACTCCTGCGCTCAGCCGGACCATCACTTCTTCGCACTTGCGGTGCCATAGCCGCACCTGCGGCCATAGCCTCGCAGGTGCGGTCACACCAGATGACAGCAAATTCCAGCCTTCTCCAAACTCTCAACTAGATCCGTTAACCACCCGGAATCCACCCGAGGCCCCCGGGACCCCGTCCAATTATACCAACATGTTCCAAAACATAATGCAGACTTGCTTGAGGCCTCAAATCACATCAAACAACATCGAAACCACGAATCGCACCCAAATCCCAACTTTATGAACTTAGAAATTTCCAACTTCTACATCTGATGCTGAAACTTATCAAATCACGTCCGATTGATCCCAAATTTTGCACACAAGTCATATTCGACATTATGGACCTGCTCCAACTTCCGGAATCACATTCTGACCACGATATCAAAATTTCCACTTTCGGTCGGATTTCTCAAAACCTTCTAATTTCTATCTTTAGCCAAATGACTTCAAAATGACATACGGACATCCAAATTCACTTCTAATCGCACTCCCAACTCCAGAATCACCATAAGAAGTTATTCCCAGACTCGGAATCCCAAACGGACATCAACATCACTAAAATGCACTTCAAGCTAAACTTAGGAAATTCCTTCAAAAATGCTGACTTCCACAATATACGCCGAAACGCTCCTTGGTTATCCAAAACCCGATCCTGACATACGCCCAAGTCCGAAATCATCATACAAACCTGTCGAAACCTTCAAATCCTGATTCCCATGTCGCTTACTCAAAATTCCAATACTAGTTGATTCTTCCAACTTAAGTCTTCTGAAATGAGAATTTTCTTTCCAAATCAACTCTAAACTTTCTGAAATTCAATTCCGACCACAACTGCAAGTCATAGTACCTGAAATGGAGCTGCTCACGACTTCAAACCGATGAACGATGCGCTAGAGATCAAAACGACCGGTCGGGTCGTTACAGTGGTCGTCAAGTAATAAAGAGACTAAAAGTCGGATGTCGAACCCACGAGGACTTGTGATTAACTATTAACTAAATTATACTATCCTAATTATCTAAACAATGATTAGACCCAAAAGTATGTGATTCTAAACTAATTAAAATAAATAAAAACAAATAATGAACTTTGAACAGAGGAAGGACAGATTTTTATATTATCACTGTGATGAAAACGATCTAAGGTTATGGGCTATAATTCCTATTGTATTCTTCAATTGAATTTAATAACTAATTTATCTAGTTTATTGGTTAACAGTGTTAATATTGCTCAGAAGAATCGGTCGAGTTCTTACTCGCCTATTCAAGCTAACCTAACGCATATATGTCTATGGAATTACAACTAGCAAGAACACATTTGTAATTCATGTAAATCAACCAAGCAAGGCAATTAGGTATATGCTATCCTAACCGCGAATCTATTCCCCGATGCTCAGGTTCAAGAACTTGCTCTACTCAATCTTATATGCAATCTAGAATTCCCACCTTTGAGTTCAAATCTAGATTCGTAGATAATACTCAATTGGTGATCAAACAATCAAATAATTAATCACAAGATTGGATAAATAAATCAATACGATAAATCAAGGAAGCAAAATCAATATCCGAATAACAATACTCATGAAAGAACCACAACCCTAGAACGTGAAGTTTAGCTCCACATAGAAATGCTAGTCAAACAACAAATCATACAAAGAAACATAAAAAATACTAAATTTGGTGGAAGAAAAGATGAAACCCGGCCTCCACGGCGGCTCTGTGCTTGTGTTTTTCTCTCAAAAACATCCTTCCGAGTGTTTCATCTTTTGTTCTCCTCTAAAAGTCACGTTCCCCCCTTCAAAATAGGTTTAGGTTGGTTTTATATGAGTTGGGGGCGTCTAGAGGTTAAAATACCCGAGTCCTAGTCGAAATAAGGCAATTTCATGCCTCGAGCATCCAAGGCAGCATGGGGCGCTGGCCCTAGCGCTCAAAAGTTAAGCATTCTGGAAATTGCGCCACAGCCAGCGCCCCACGCTGGATGTGGCCCTCAAAATTCAATTTTGCCTTTTTGCTCCGATTTTGACCCAATTCGCGCCATTTCGCCCCAAATTGCATCCAAATAATTTTTACACATAGAAATACCAAAATTTAGCACAAATCATCATATTAAACATATTAAATCTACGAGACATGAGAAAAATGTGAGGCGATTTATATTAAAATATACATATATAAAGCCGATTATCACACATGGCATGGGCTATAGCACATGAAACTTGGGAATCGTACTGAATTGCTGTTTTCGGCCCTAAAATTCCCAAAAAGGAGGAACAACATTGGTGAAGTGATGACTATTAATGCATAGGTTATATTTTCGGGCCGGGAAAATCTAAGGCAATTCGGAGCCGATCTCCTGAATTCATGAAGATGGCGTGGGCTATAACTCACGAAATCTGAGTATCGTGATCTCCTGAATTCATGAAGATGGTGTGGTCTATAACTCACGAAATTTGAGTATCGTGTTGAATTGTTATTTTATGGTCCTAAAATTCCACAAAACGAGGAACAATCATGGAGAAGTGATGACTACTCTTCCTTAGGTCATTTTTATGGGCTGAAAAATTTTTAGGCATTTTAGAATAGATCGCCCGAATTCTTTTATATGGCCCTAAAGCGCCAAAAAAATAGGACACTCATGACAAAGTAAAGACTATTGTTCCTTAGGTCATTTTTTATGTGCCCGCAATATTTTAAGCGATTCAGATCTAGTCGCCCAAAGTCATGTAGATGGTGTAGGTTATAGTACATGAAAATCTAAGAATCATGCTGAATTATTGTTTTACCGCCCTAAAACACCCAAAAAAGCGGAACGATTATGGAGAAGCGATGAATATTGTTCCTTCGGTCATTTTTGATAGGCCGATAATATTTTAGGTGCTTTGAAGCTGATCACACAGACAGATTAGGCTATAGCACACGATAATCTTTGAAAAGTGTTGAATTCTTATTTTATGGCCCTAAAATGACAAAAAACTAGGAACGAACATACAGAAGCGATGACTATTGTTCCATAGGTCGTTTTTTATGGGCCGAAAAATTTAAGGCAATTCTAAGTTGGTCGTCCGAATTCATGCAGATGGCGTGGGTTATAACATACAAAAATCTAGGAATCATGCTGAATTGCTATTTTATAGCCCTAAAATACCAAAAATGAGGAACGGTCATGGGGAAAGTATGACCATTTTACCCTAGGATTGGGAAGACAAAATTTTATGTTATTCAGAATCGGTCTCTCGAATTTAAGCACATTGGCATGGGCTATAGAACATGAAACTTGGGAATCGTACTGAATTACTGTTTTGCGGCCCTAAAACGCCCAAAAGGAGGAACAATATTGGCGAGGTGATTACTATTTTTGCATAAGTTATTTTTTATGGGAGGGGAAATTTTTAGGCATATTCGGAGCCGATCACCCGAATTCATGAAGATGGCGTGGGCTATAACTCACGAAATTTGAGAATCGTGCTGAATTGCTATTTTATGGCCCTAAAATGCCACAAATCGAGGAACAGTTATGGAGAAGTGATGACTATTCTTCCTTAGGTCATTTTTATGGCTTGAAAATGTATTAGGCAATTTAGTCCCAAATTCATGCAAATGGCGTGGGCTGTAGCACACAAAATCAACGAATTATGTTGATTCTTTTATATGGCCGTAAAGCGCAAAAAAATGAGGACACTCATGACAAAGTAAAGACTATTGTTCCTTACGTCTTTTTTTATGTGCCCACAAAATTTTAAGCGATTCAGAGCATGTCTGCTAAATTCATGTAGATGGTGTAGGTTATAGTACATATAAAATTTGGGAATCATGCTAAATTATTATTTCACCGCCCTAAAACACCCAAAAAAGAGGAACGATCATGGCGAAGCGATGAATATTGTTCCTTCGGTCATTTTTGTCAGTCCGGTAATATTTTAGGTGATTCGAAGCCGATCACGCGGATGGATTGGGCTAAAGCACATGATAATCTGGGAATCGTGTTGAATTCCTATTTTATGGCCCTAAAATGACAAAAAGCTAGGGAGGATCATGGAGAAGCGATGACTATTGTTCAATAGGTCTTTTTTTATGAGCCAAAAAATTTAAGGCGATTCTAAGTTGGTCGCCCGAATTCATATAGATGGCATGTGTTATCACATACGAAAATTTGGGAATCATGCTAAACTGTTACTTTATAGCCCTAAAATGCCAAAAATGAGGAATGATCATGGGGAAACAATGACAATTTTTCCCTAGGATTTTTCTTGATGGGCAGACAAAATTTTATGATATTCAGAATCTGTCTCTCGAATTCAAGCATATGGAATGGGCTATAGCACATGAAACTTGGCAATCGTACTGAATTGATGTTTTGCGGCCCTAAACTGCTCAAAAAGGAAGAACAATATTAGCGAAGTGATGACTATTATTGCATAGGTTATTTTTTTGGGTCGGAAAAATTTTAGGCAATTCGGAGCTGATCTCCCAAATTCATGAAGATGGCGTGGGCTATAGTTCACGAAATCTAAGAATCGTGCTGAATTGTTATTTTATGGACCTAAAATGCCAAAAAATAAGGAAAAATCATGGAGATGTGATGACTACTCTTCCTTAGGTCATTTTTATGGGCTAAAAAAGTTTTAAATATTTTAGAATCGGTCGCCCGAATTCATGCAGATGGCGTAGGCTGTAGCACACTAAAATCAAGAAATTATGTTGATTCTTTTATATGGCCCTAAAGTGCCAAAAAATGAGGATAGTCATGACAAATTAAAGACTACTACTCCTTAGGTAATTTTTTATGTGCCGCAAAATGTAAAGCGATTCAGATCCAGTCGCCCAAATTCATGTAGATGGCATAGGTTAGTACATGAAAATCTGGGAATCATGCTGAATTATTGTTTTACCGCCCTAAAACACCCAAAAAAGAGGAATGATCATGGCGAAGAGATGAATATTGCTCCTTTGGTCATTTTTGATAGGCCGATAATATTTTAGGCGATTCGAAGCTGATCACGCAGATGGATTGGGCTATAGCACACGATAATCTGGGAATCGTGTTGAATTCCTATTTTATGGCCCTAAAATAACAAAAAGCTAAGAACAATTATGGAGAAGCAATGACTATTGTTCCATAGGTCATTTTATATGGGGCGAAAAATTTAAGGCGATTCTAAGTTGGTCGCCCAAATTCATGCAGATGGCGTGGGTTATAGCATACGAAAATCTGGGAATCATGCTGAATTGCTATTTTATAGCCCTAAAGTTCCAAAAATGAGGAACGATCATGGAGAAGCGATGACTATTTTTCCCTAGGATTTTTTGATGGGCAAACAAAATTTTATGTTATTCAGAATCGGTCTCTCGAATTCAAGCACATGGCATGCGCTATAGCACATGAAACTTGGAAATCGTACCGAATTACTCTTTTGCAGCCCTAAATATCCTAAAAAGGAGGAACAATATTGGCGAAGTGATGACTATTATTGCATAAGTTATTTTTTATGGGCCAGGAAAATTTTAAGCAGTTCGGAGCCGATCTCCCGAATTCGTGAAGATGGCGTGGGCTATAACTCATGAATCTGAGAATCGTGTTGAATTGCTATTTTATGGCCCTAAAATGCCACAATACGAGGAACAGTCATGGAGAAGTGATGACTACTCTTACTTAGGTCATTTTTATGGGCTGAAAAAGTTTAGGCAATTTAGAATCGGTCACCCGAATTCATGCAGATGATGTGGGTTGTAGCACACGAAAATCAAGGAATTATGTTGATTCTTTTATATGTCCCTAAAGCACAAAAAAATAAGGACAGTCATGACAAAGTAAATACTATTGTTCCTTAGGTCATTTTTTATGTGCCCACAAAATTTTAAGCGATTCAAAGCTAGTCGACCAAATTCATGTAGATGGCGTAGGTTATAGTACATAAAAATCTGGGAATCATGCTGAATTATTGTTTTACCACCCTAAAATACCCAAAAAAGAGGAACGGTCATGGCGAAACGATGAATATTGCTCCTTCGGTCATTTTTGTCAGGCCGGTAATATTTTAGGTGATTCGAAGCCGATCACGCGGATGGATTGGGCTACAGCACACGATAATCTGGGAATCGTGTTGAATTCCTATTTTATGGCCCTAAAATGATAAAAATCTAGGAAGGATCATGGAGAAGCGATGACTATTGTTCAATAGGTCTTTTTTTATGGGCCGAAAAATTTAAAGCGATTCTAAGCTGGTCGCCCGAATTCATATAGATGGCATGTGTTATCACACAGAAAATTTGGGAATCATGCTGAACTGTTATTTTATAGCCCTAAAATTCCAAAAATGAGGAATGATCATGGGGAAACAATGACTATTTTTCCCTAGGATTTTCTTTGATGGGCAAACAAAATTTTATGATATTCAGAATCGATCTCTCGAATTCAAGCATATGGAATGGGCTATAGCACATGAAACTTGGCAATCGTACTGAATTGATGTTTTGCGGCCCTAAACTGCTCAAAAAGGAAGAACAATATTAGCGAAGTGATGACTATTATTGCATAGGTTATTTTTTTGGGTCGGAAAAATTTTAGGCAATTCGGAGTTGATCTCCCAAATTCATGAAGATGGCGTGGGCTATAATTCACGAAATCTAAGAATCATGCTGAATTGTTATTTTATGGTCCTAAAATGCCACAAAACGAGGAAAAAACATGGAGATGTGATGACTACTCTTCCTTAGGTAATTTTTATGGGCTGAAAAAGTTTTAAACATTTTAGAATCGGTCGCCCGAATTCATGCAGATGGCGTAGGCTGTAGCACACTAAAATCAAGAAATTATGTTGATTCTTTTATATGGCCCTAAAGCGCCAAAAAATGAGGACAGTCATGAAAAATTAAAGACTACTGTTCCTTAGGTAATTTTTTATGTGCCCGCAAAATGTAAAGCGATTCAGATCCAGTCGCCCAAATTCATGTAGATGGCGTAGGTTAGTACATGAAAATCTGGAAATCATGCTGAACTATTTTTTTACCGCCCTAAAACACCCAAAAAAGAGGAATGATCATGGCGAAGCGATGAACATTGCTCCTTCGGTCATTTTTTATAGGCCGGTAATATTTTAGGCGATTCGAAGCTGATCACACAGATGGATTAGGCTATAGCACATGATAATCTGGGAATCGTGTTGAATTCCTATTTTATGGCCCTAAAATAACAAAAATCTAAGAACAATTATGGAGAAGCAATGACTATTGTTCCATAGATCGTTTTATATATGGCGAAAAATTTAAGGCGATTCTAAGCTGGTCGCCCGAATTCATGCAGATGGCGTGGGTTATAGCATATGAAAATCTGGGAATCATGCTGAATTGCTATTTTATAGCCCTAAAGTTCCAAAAATGAGGAACGATCATGGAGAAGCGATGACTATTTTTCCCCAGGATTTTTTTATGGGCAAACAAAATTTTATGTTATCAAAATCGGTCTCTCGAATTCAAGCACATGGCATGCGCTATAGCACATGAAACTTGGAAATCGTACCGAATTACTCTTTTGCAGCCCTAAATAGCCTAAAAAGGAGGAACAATATTGGCGAAGTGATGACTATTATTGCATAAATTATTTTTTATGGGCCGGGAAAATTTTAAGCAGTTCGGAGCCGATCTCCCGAATTCGTGAAGATGGCGTGGGCTATAACTCATGAATCTGAGAATCGTGTTGAATTGCTATTTTATGGCCCTAAAATGCCACAATACGAGGAACAGTCATGGAGAAGTGATGACTACTCTTACTTAGGTCATTTTTATGGGCTGAAAAAGTTTAGGCAATTTAGAATCGGTCACCCGAATTCATGCAGATGGTGTGGGTTGTAGCACACGAAAATCAAGGAATTATGTTGATTCTTTTATATGTCCCTAAAGCACAAAAAAATAAGGACAGTCATGACAAAGTAAATACTATTGTTCCTTAGGTCATTTTTTATGTGCCCACAAAATTTTAAGCGATTCAAAGCTAGTCGACCAAATTCATGTAGATGGCGTAGGTTATAGTACATAAAAATCTGGGAATCATGCTGAATTATTGTTTTACCACCCTAAAATACCCAAAAAAGAGGAGCGGTCATGGCGAAACGATGAATATTGCTCCTTCGGTCATTTTTGTCAGGCCGGTAATATTTTAGGTGATTCGAAGCCGATCACGCGGATGGATTGGGCTACAGCACATGATAATCTGGGAATCGTGTTGAATTCCTATTTTATGGCCCTAAAATGATAAAAATCTAGGAAGGATCATGGAGAAGCGATGACTATTGTTCAATAGGTCTTTTTTTATGGGCCGAAAAATTTAAGGCGATTCTAAGCTGGTCGCCCGAATTCATATAGATGGCATGTGTTATCACATACGAAAATTTGGGAATCATGCTGAACTGTTATAATATAGCCCTAAAATTCCAAAAATGAGGAATGATCATGGGGAAACAATGACTATTTTTCCCTAGGATTTTCTTTGATGGGCAGACAAAATTTTAGGATATTCAGAATCGATCTCTCGAATACAAGCATATGGAATGGGCTATAGCACATGAAACTTGGCAATCGTACTGAATTGATGTTTTGCGGCCCTAAACTGCTCAAAAAGGAAGAACAATATTAGCGAAGTGATGACTATTATTGCATAGGTTATTTTTTTGGGTCGGAAAAATTTTAGGCAATTCGGAGCTGATCTCCCAAATTCATGAAGATGGCGTGGGCTATAGTTCACGAAATCTAAGAATCATGCTGAATTGTTATTTTATGGTCCTAAAATGCCACAAAACGAGGAAAAAACATGGAGATGTGATGACTACTCTTCCTTAGGTAATTTTTATGGGCCGAAAAAGTTTTAAACATTTTAGAATCGGTCGCCCGAATTCATGCAGATGGCGTAGGCTGTAGCACACTAAAATCAAGAAATTATGTTGATTCTTTTATATGGCCCTAAAGTGCCAAAAAATGAGGATAGTCATGACAAATTAAAGACTACTACTCCTTAGGTAATTTTTTATGTGCCGCAAAATGTAAAGCGATTCAGATCCAGTCGCCCAAATTCATGTAGATGGCATAGGTTAGTACATGAAAATCTGGGAATCATGCTGAATTATTGTTTTACCGCCCTAAAACACCCAAAAAAGAGGAATGATCATGGCGAAGAGATGAATATTGCTCCTTTGGTCATTTTTGATAGGCCGATAATATTTTAGGCGATTCGAAGCTGATCACGCAGATGGATTGGGCTATAGCACACGATAATCTGGGAATCGTGTTGAATTCCTATTTTATGGCCCTAAAATAACAAAAAGCTAAGAACAATTATGGAGAAGCAATGACTATTGTTCCATAGGTCATTTTATATGGGGCGAAAAATTTAAGGCGATTCTAAGTTGGTCGCCCAAATTCATGCAGATGGCGTGGGTTATAGCATACGAAAATCTGGGAATCATGCTGAATTGCTATTTTATAGCCCTAAAGTTCCAAAAATGAGGAACGATCATGGAGAAGCGATGACTATTTTTCCCTAGGATTTTTTGATGGGCAAACAAAATTTTATGTTATTCAGAATCAGTCTCTCGAATTCAAGCACATGGCATGCGCTATAGCACATGAAACTTGGAAATCATACCGAATTAATCTTTTGCAGCCCTAAACATCCCAAAAAGGAGGAACAATATTGGCGAAGTGATGACTATTATTGCATAAGTTATTTTTTATGGGCCGGGAAAATTTTAAGCAGTTAGGAGCCGATCTCCCGAATTCATGAAGATGGCGTGGGCTATAACTCATGAAATCTGAGAATCGTGTTGAATTGCTATTTTATGGCCCTAAAATGCCACAATACGAGGAACAGTCATGGAGAAGTGATGACTACTCTTACTTAGGTCATTTTTATGGGCTGAAAAAGTTTAGGCAATTTAGAATCGGGCACCCGAATTCATGCAGATGGTGTGGGTTGTAGCACACGAAAATCAAGGAATTATGTTGATTCTTTTATATGTCCCTAAAGCGCAAAAAAATAAGGACAGTCATGACAAAGTAAATACTATTATTCCTTAGGTCATTTTTTATGTGCCCACAAAATTTTAAGCGATTCAAAGCTAGTCGACCAAATTCATGTAGATGGCGTAGGTTATAGTACATAAAAATCTGGGAATCAGGCTGAATTATTGTTTTACCACCCTAAAATACCCAAAAAAGAGGAACGGTCATGGCGAAGCGATGAATATTGCTCCTTCGGTCATTTTTGACAGGCCGGTAATATTTTAGGCTATTCTAAGCCGATCACGCGGATGGATTGGGCTACAGCACACAATAATCTGGGAATCGTGTTGAATTCCTATTTTATGGCCCTAAAATGACAAAAAGTTAGGAAGGATCATGGAGAAGCGATGACTATTGTTCAATAGGTCATTTTTTATGGGCCGAAAAATTTAAGGTGATTCTAAGTTGGTCGCCCGAATTCATGCAGATGGCATATGTTATCACATGCGAAAATTTGGGACTCATGCTGAATTGTTATTTTATAGCCCTAAAATGCCAAAATTGAGGAATGATCATGGAGAAACGATGACTATTTTTCCCTATGATTTTCTTTGATGGGCAGACAAAATTTTATGATATTCAGAATCGGTCTCTCGAATTCAAGCGTATGGAATGGGATATAGCGCATGAAACTTGGGAATCGTACTTAATTACTGTTTTGCGGCCCTAAACCGCCCAAAAAAGAGGAACAATATTGGTGACGTGATGACTATTATTGCATAAGTTATTTTTTATGGACCAGGAAAATTTAAGGCAATTCGGAACCGATCTCCCGAATTCATAAAGATGGCGTGGGCTATAACTCATGAAATCTGAGAATCGTGTTGATTGTTATTTTATGGCCCTAAAATGCCACAAAATGAGGAATATTCATGGAGAATGATGACTACTCTTCCGTAGGTCATTTTTATGGGCTGAAATTTTTTATACAATTTAGAATCGGTCCCGTGAATTCATGCAGATGGCATGGGTTGTAGCATACAAAAATCAGGGAATCAAGTTGATTCTTTTAGATGGCCCTAAAGCACCAAAAAATGAGGACAGTCATGACAAAGTAAAGACTATTGTTCCTTGGGTCGTTTTTTATGTGTCCGCAAAATTTTAAGCGATTCAGAGTCGGTTTCCCAAAATAATGAAGATGGCGCAGGTTATAACACATGAAAACGTGGGAATCATGTTGAATTATTGTTTTACCGCCCTAAAACACGCAAAAAAAGAGGAATGATCATGGAGAAGTGATGAATATTGTTCCTTTGTTCATTTTTGATAGGCCGGTAATATTTTAGGCGATTCGAAGTCGATCACGCAGATGGATTGGGCTATAGCACAAGATAATCTGGGAATCGTGTTGAATTCTTATTTTATGGCCCTCAAATGACAAAAAACTAAGAACGATCATAGAGAAGCGATGGCTATTTTTCCATAGATCATTTTTATGGGCCGAAAACTTTAAGGCGATTCTAAGCTAGTCGCCCGGCGTGGGTTATAACATACGAAAATCTAGAAATCATGCTGAATTGCTATTTTATTGCCCTAAAATGTCAAAAATGAGGAGCGATCATAGGGAAAGGATGTCTATTTTTCTCTAGGACTTTTTTATAGGCAGACAAAATTTTATGTTATTCAGAATCGGTCTCTCGAATTCAAGCACATGGCATGGGCTATAGTACATGAAAACCTGGGAATCATGCTGAATTATTGTTTTACCGCCCTAAAAATCCAAAAAAGAGGACGATCATGGCGAAGCGATGAATATTGTTCCTTTGGTCATTTTTTATATATCGGTAATATTTTAGGCGATTCGAAGCCGATTACGAAGATGGATTGGGCTATAGCACACGACAATCTAGGAATTGTGTTGAATTCTTATTTTATGGCCCTAAAATAACAAAAAACTAGGAACCATCATAGAAAAGCGATGACTATTGTTCCATAGGTCATTTTTTATGGGTCGAAAAATTTAAGGCCCTAAAATGACACAAAACAAGGAACAATTATGAAGAAGTGATGACTACTCTTCCATAGGTCATTTTTATGGGCTGAAAAAAATTTAGGCAATTTAGAACCGGTCCCCTGAATTCATGAAGATGGTGTGGACTATAGCACACTAAAATCAGGGAATCAAGTTGATTCTTTTATATGGCCCTAAAGCGCCAAAAAATGAGGACAGTCATGACAAACTAAAGACTATTGTTCCTTGGGTCGCTTTTTATGTGTCCGCAAAATTTTAAGCGATTCAGAGCCTGTTGCCCAAATTCATGAAGATGGCGCAGGTTATAACACATGAAAACGTGGGAATCATGCTGAATTATTGTTTTACCGCCCTAAAACATCCAAAAAGAGGAACGATCATGGCGAAACGATGAATATTGTTACTTCGGTCATTTTTGATATGACGGTAATATTTTAGGTTATTCGAACCCGATCACGTAGATGGATTGGGCTATAGCACACGATAATCTGGGAATCGTCTTGAATCCTATTTTATGGCCCTAAAATGACAACAAACTAAGAACGATCATAGAGAAGCGACGACTATTGTTCCATAGGTCGTTTTTATGGGCCAAAATATTTAAGGCGATTCTAAGCTGGTCGCCCGAATTAATAAAGATGGCGTGGGTTATAACATAAAAAAATCTGGAAATCATGCTGCATTGTTGTTTTATAGCCCTAAAATGCCAAAAATGAGGAATGATCATGGGGAAAGGATAACTATTTTTCCCTAGGATTCTTTTGATAGGCAGACAAATTTTTATGTTTTTCAGAATCGGTCTCTCGAATTCATGCACATGGCATGGGATATAGCACATGAAACTTGGGAATCGTACTGAATTACTGATTTGCGGCCCTAAAAATCAAAAAAAGGAGGAACAATATTGGCGAAGTGATGACTATTATTTCAGAAGTTATTTTTTATGGGCGAGGAAAATTTTAGGCAATTCGGAGCCGATCTCCCGGATTCATAAAGATTTTGTGGGCTATAGCTCACGAAATCTGAGAATTGTGCAGAATTGTTATTTTATGGCCCTAAAATTCCACGAAACGAGGAACAGTTATGAAGAAGTGATGACTACTCTTCAATAGGTCATTATTATGGGCTGGAAAAGATTTAGGTAATTTAGAACCGGTCGCCTGAATTCATGAAGATGGCGTGGGCTGTAGCACATGAAAATCAGGGAATCAAGTTGATTCTTTTATATGGCCTTAAAGTGCCAAAAAATGAGGACAGTCAAGACAAAGTAAAGACTATTTTTCCTTGGGTAGTTTTTTATGTGCCCGCAAAATTTTAAGCGATTCAAAGCCGGTTGCCCAAATTCATTAAGATATCGTAGGTTATAGCACATAAAACCTAGGAATCATGCTGAATTATTGTTTTACCGCCCTAAAACACCCAAAAAAGAGAAACGATCATGGCGAAACGATGAATATTGTTTCTTCGGTCATTTTTGATAGGCCGGTAATATTTTAGGCGATTCGAACCCGATCATGCAGATGGATTGGGATATAGCACACGATAATCTGGGAATCGTGTTGAATTCCTATTTAATGGCCCTAAAATGAAAAAAAATTAGGAACGGTCATAGAGAAGCGATGACTATTGTTCCATAGATCATTTTTTATGAGCCAAAAATTTAAGGCGATTCTAAGCTGGTCGCCCGAATTAATGCAGATGGCGTGGGTTATAACATACGAAAATCTGGGAATCATGTTGAATTTTTATTTTATATCCCTAAAATGCCAAAAATGAGGAACGATCATGGGAAAAGGATGACTATTTTTCCCTAGGATATTCTTGATGGGCAGACAAAATTTTATGTTATTCAGAATCGGTCTCTCGAATTCAAGCACATGGCATGGGCTATAGCACATGAAACTTGGGTATCGTACTGAATTACTGTTTTACGGCCCTAAAACACATAAAAAGGAGGAACAATATTGGCGAAGTAATGACTATTATTGCATAAGTTATTTTTTATGGGCCGTGAAAATTCTAGGCAATTCGGTGTCGATCTTCCGAATTCATAAAGATGGCATGGGCTATAGCTTCCGAAATCTGAGAATCGTGTTGAATATTTATTTTATGGCCCTAAAACGCCACAAAAACAGGAACGGTTATGAAGAAGTGATGACCACTCTTCCTTAGGTCATTTTTATGGCTTGAAAATGTTTTAGGCAATTTAGTCTCCCGAATTCATGCAGATGGCGTGGGCTATAGCACACGAAAATCAAGAAATTATGTCGATAACAGTAATGACAAAGTAAAGACTATTGTTCCTTACGTCATTTTTTATGTTCCCACAAAATTTTAAGCGATTCAGAGCTTGTCTGCTAAATTCATGTAGATGGTGTAGGTTATAGTACATATAAAATTTGGGAATCATGCTGAATTATTGTTTCACCACCCTAAAACACCCAAAAAAGAGGAACAATCATGGCGAAGTGATGAATATTGTTCCTTCGGTCATTTTTGTCAGGCCGGTAATATTTTAGGTGATTCGAAGCCGATCACGCGGATGGATTGGGCTACAGCACACGATAATCTGGGTATCATGTTAAATTCCTGTTTTATGGTCCTAAAATGACAAAAAGCCCGGAAGGATCATGGAGAAGCGATGACTATTGTTCAATAGGTCATTTTTTATGGGCCGAAAAATTTAAGGCGATTCTAAGCTGGTCGCCCGAATTCATGCAGAGGGCATGTGTTAACACACACAAAAATTTGGGAATCATGATGAATTGTTATTTTATAGCCCTAAAATGCCAGAAATGAGGAATGATCATAGGGAAACAATGACTATTGTTCCCTAGGATTTTTTTTTATGGGCTAAAATTTTTTTATGATATTTAGAATCGGTCTCTCGAATTCAAGCATATGGAAAGGGCTATAGCTCATGAAACTTGGGAATCGTACTGAATTACAGTTTTACGGCCCTAAACCGCCCAAAAAGGAGGAACAATATTGGCGAAGCGATGACTATTATTGCATAAGTTTTTTTTATGGGCCGGGAAAATTTTAGGAAATTCGGAGCCGATCTCCTGAGTTCATGAAGATGGCGTGGGCTATAACTCATGAAATCTGAGAATCGTGTTAAATTGTTATTTTATGGCCCTAAAATGCCAAAAAACGAGAAACAGTCATGGAGAAGTGATGACTACTCTTACTTAGGTCATTTTTATGGGCTAAAAAAGTTTTAGGCAATTTAGAACCGGTCGCCCGAAATCATGCAGATGGCGTGGGCTGTAGCACACGAAAATCAAGGAATTATGTTGATTCTTTTATATGGACCTAAAGCAGAAAAAATGATGACAGTCATGACAGAGTAAATACTATTGTTCCTTAGGTCATTTTTTATGTGCCTTCAAAATTTTAAGAGATACAGAGCTAGTCGCCCAAATTCATGTAGATGGCGTAGGTTATAGTACATAAAAATCTGGGATTCATGCTGAATTATTGTTTTACCGCCCTAAAATACCCACAAAAAAAAGGAACGGTCATGGCGAAGTGATGAATATTACTCCTTCGATTATTTCTGATAGGCCGGTAATATTTTAGGCGATTGGAAGCCAATCACGCATATGGATTGGTCTAATGCACACAATAATCCGGGAATCGTATTGAATTCCTATATTATAGACCTAAAAGAACAAAAATCAAGGAACGATCATGGAGAAGCGATGACTATTGTTCCATAGGTCATTTTTATGGACCGAAAAATTTAAGGCGATTCTAAGTTGGTCGCCTGAATTCATGCAGTTGGCGTGGGTTGTAACATACGAAAAATTTGGGAATCATGCTGAATTTCTATTTTATAGCCCTCAAATGACAAAAATGAGGAATGATCATGGAGAAACGACGACTATTTTTCCCAAGGATTTTCTTGATGGGTAGACAAAATTTTATGTTATTCAGAATCGGTCTCTCGAATTCAAGCACATGGCATGGGCTATAGCACATGAAACTTGGGAATCGTACTGAATTACTGATTTGCGGCCCTAAAACGCCCAAAAAGGAGGAACAATATTGGCGAAGTTATGACTATTATTGCATAAGTTATTTTTTATGGGCCGGCAAAAGTTTAGGCAATTTGGAGCCGATATCCCGAATTAATGAAGATGGCGTGGTCTATAGCTCACGAAATCTGAGAAACGTGTTGAATTGTTATTTTATGGACCTAAAATTTCACAAAACGAGGAACACTCATGGAGAAGTGACGACTCTCATACGTAGGTCATTTTTATGGGCTCAAAATGTTTTATGCAATTTAGAATCGGTCCCCTGAATTCATGCAGATGGTGTGGGTTGTAGCACACAAAAATCTGGGAATCAAGTTGATTCTTTTATATGGCCCTAAAGAGCCAAAAAATGAGGACAGTCATGACAAAGTAAAGACTATTGTTCCTTGGGTCGTTTTTTATGTGCCCGCAAAATTTTAAGGGATTCATAGCCAGTTGTCCAAATTCATGAACATGTCGTAGGTTATAGCACATAAAAACCTAGGAATCATGCCGAATTATTGTTTTACCGCCCTAAAACACCCAAAAAAGAGGAACAAACATGGCGAAACGATGAATATTGTTTCTCTGGTCATTTTTGATAGGCCGGTAATATTTTAGGCGATTCGAACTCGATCACGCGTATGGATTGGGATATAGCACACGATAATCTGGGAATCGTGTTGAATTTCTATTTTATGGCCCTAAAATGACAAAAAACTAGGAACGGTCATAGAGAAGTGATGACTATTGTTCCATAGGTCATTTTTTATGGGCCGAAAAATTTAAGGCGATTCTAAGCTGGTCGCCCGAATTCATGCAGATGGCATGGGTTATAACATAAGAAAATCTGGGAATTATGTTGAATTGCTATTTTATAGCCCTAAAATGCCAAAAATGAGGAACGATCATGGGGAAAAGATGACTATTTTTACCTAGGAATTTTTTGATGGGCAGAAAAAAATTTATGTTATTCAGAATCGGTCTCTCCAATTCAAGCACATGGCATGGGCTATAGCACATGAAACTTGGGTATCATACTGAATTACTGTTTTGCGGTTCTAAAACACCAAAAAAGGAGGAACAATATTGGCGAAGTGATGACTATTATTGCATAAGGTAATTTTTATGGGCCGTGAAAATTTTAGGCAATTCGGTGTCGATCTCCCAAATTCATAAAGATGGTACCACGACCCAAAATCCCACACGGGTCGTGATGGCGCTTAACACCGGAGTCAAGCAATCCAACAGTTGTTTACTAGTGAGATTTTTCTTATTCATACCAATCCCACATATTTCCCAAAGTTTTAAACTTAGCTCATCTAAATAAAAGCGGAAACATTTAACAATTTAGATACATACAGCCAAAATGATCGTGATCCAATATATATACAGTCCAAAAATAAGAATCTACTAAGTGCGTGCCCGGAACTAGCGTCACAAGTCAATAGGCGAACTAGTAGAATATACAAAAGATAATACAATATGTATTGATGTCTGAAAGGATGTAGACAGAAATAAGCAAAAGATAACTCCATAGTACAGCTGAGAATCGCCAAGGGAGGCAGCTCACCGTGGAGTCAGGTCCAGAATATATATGTTAAGCTTCGGTCGGATAATCAGAAATACCAGCCCCAGAACCTGTACAATTAAGTACAGAAGTGCAGCATTAGTACATAAATATATATGTACCCAGTGAGTATCCCGCCTAACCTCGAAGAGGTAGTGACGAGAGGTCGACATGACACTCACTAAGGTCCAACAGTATAATTTAACAGAATATAATAAAAACAGTAGGCATGTAAGGACAGTGAAGCAACAAGTATATATGTAAGATACTGAAATCCAGGAAGAATACTGAGGATAAATAAAACAATTACCAATTCACCTTTTCCCAAATCTCTATCAGATCAATTTCATGAAATTTAATAACAAATAAATCATACGCATGCAGGGTAAGGACAACCGTCCAGAGTCATAAGATAATCACGCCCGTACACTGCCGAGGATCGAACGGCCCGTACCAAAAGTGCACCTCTCAACCTTTCTATGCATTGTCGAGGATCGATCGGGCTGTCCCAAAAGTGCATCTCTCAACCTCTCTACGCATTACTGAGGATTGAACGGTCCGTACCAAAAGTGTGTCTCTCAACCTCTCTATGCAATGCCGAGGATCGATCGGCCCATCCCAAAAGTGCATCTCTCAATCTCTCTACGCACTGTCGAGGATCGATCGGCCCCTCCCGAAAGTGCATCTCTCATAAGAGTGGGGGAAATCACACTCTGCTTGCGGAATACAAATTGTGAAGCGGTCACATGCACATACATTATTCCTTTTTAAAAGAGAATACCTTTCCATGAACAATTTCTTACAAGTTTTTCTCAAATTTCATAACTTCGGGAACGTAAGCAACATGAAATATTAATTCAGCACACATATAGTTCATATCAAGTAGAACATAAGGCATGATGTGGGCCTAATTACCTGTACATAATAGTAATAGTCGCTACGTACGGACTCTCGTCACTTTGCACGTACGTAGCCCCCCACAAATTATCACATATAGACCCGAGAACTCGCAACTAGCCAAATACGCTATAATGACATCAATGCATGCTCAAAGTAGGGAAATTATCCTAATTTTTCAATAATTCAACATTCTTGAGAAATTCCCAAAATCCAACCCCGGGACCGCACGCTCGGATTCCAATAATTCTCGAAGGGAACAACCCAAAGCCTAAGGATCATTAATATACGATTCTTACTTGATTTCATAGCAAATTCACGGGAAAATTCTCAAATTATCACAAGCTCTAGGTTACTACCCAATTCTTGATTTTTCACTAATTTAGGTAGTTAATTAAGCTAGAAATCCATGCATGAAGATAAGATTAGAGTATATTTTACTTACCTTAAATGACCAGGTGATAACCCCTCAACAATGGTGGAAATCGCCCCAAGGAAGAAGAAGAAGAAGATGAGAAAATGTGTTAAGACCCGTGTATAAAAACACATTGTCTGGACAGTGTTTCCGCACCTGCGGTCTCGCACCTACGAGCAAAGGCCCGCACCTGCGGAAATGGACTGGGGAGCCTAGGCCCGCAACTGCGGAGTGGAGACCGCACCTGCGGCTCCCCTCCTACGGAACTTTGTCCGCACCTGCGAGAATTTTCTAGACCACTAGGGGTCGCACCTGCGATGCTGGGGACCGCAGGAGCGGTCCCGCACCTGCGACTGGGCAACCGCATCTGCGGTCACACTAGAACAGGTGCACCAACAGCTATTTTAGCTAGTTTTTAGCCTCGTTAGGTGCCCGGGAGGCACCTGGGCCCACCCGAGCCCTATTCCAAATATACCAACGAGTCCCGAATCATAATACGGACTCGCTCGAGCCTTAGGAACACCCAAAACAACGCTAAAACTCAAAATCACACCTCCAAACCCCAAGAACCAAACTTAGGAACTTTAAGTTTTCTAGACTTCACTAACAATGCGTCGAACCGACCTATACAACTCGGAATGACACCAAATTTTGTAGGCAAGTCATAATTAATATAACAGAACTATTCCCCATCTCGGAATTCCGTTCGGACCTCGATAACACAAAAACACATCCCAAACCAAAATAGGAACTTAAGGAACTTCTTATTTCAATATGGGGCGCCGAAATGCCCCCGGGTCATCAGAAACCCATTCCGAACATACGCCCAGGTCCAAAATCATCACACGAAGCTACTGGAACCGACAAAACTCGATTCCGAGGTCGTTTAACCTAAATGTTGACGAAGTCAAACTTAGCCTTAAAGGCCAACCTTAAGGAACCAATTGTTCATATAGCCCTCTAAACACCTCCGAATCCCGGACCACCAGTCCCTGCAAGTCATAAATCATAAAAAGTCGATATGGGAAGTTTCATTTAGGAGAACGGGGTCCGATAACGCAAAACGACCAGTCGGTTTGTTACATTCTCCACTTCTTAAACAAACGTTCATCCTCTAACGGGTCTAGAATCATACCTGAAGTGCTGAGTAAGTGTGTATATCTTCTCCGCATTTCCTCCTCGGACTCCCAGGTCACCTCCTCAACTGGATGGCCCTTCCACTGGACTTTCACAGCAGAAACTCTCTTGGACCTCAACTGGCGGTCCTGCCTATCAATAATAGCAACTGGATCCTCCTTGAAGCCCAACCTCTCATCCAACTGAATAGTGCTGAAATCAACCACGTGAGAGAAGTCGGCGTGGTACCTCTGGAGCATGGATACATGAAAAACTGGGTGAACTCCTGATAAACTAGGAGGTAAGGCCAGCTCATAAGCAACCTCCCCAACTCGCCTCAACACCTCGAATGGACCTATAAACCTCGGGCTCAGCTTTCCCTTCTTCCCAAACCTCATAATACCCTTCATAGGCGAGACTTTCAACAGGACCCTATCTCCCTCCATAAATGATACATCCCGCGCCCTCTGATTCGCGTAACTCTTCTGTCTGGACTGTGCTGTACGGAGCCTCTCCTGAATCAACTTCACTTTCTCCAAGGAATCCCTCACCAGGTCGGTGCCATATAACTTAGCCTCGCCAGGATCAAAACACCCGATAGGAGAACGTCATCGCCGACCATACAAAGCCTCAAATGGTGCCATCTCAATGCTGGACTGATAAATATTATTGTAAGCAAACTCGGCAAAAGGCAAGAACTGATCCCACTGACCTCCGAAGTCAATCACACATGCCCTGAGCATGTCCTCCAATATCTAAATTGTACGCTCTGACTGACCATCACTCTGAGGTTGAAATTTTGTGTTGAGGTCTATCTGGGTGCCCATCTCACTTTGCAACGCTCTCCAGAAGTTCGAGGTGAACTGAGGACCTCGATCTGATATAATGGACACCGGCACACCATGCAACCGGACTATCTCCTGAATGTAGATCTGGGCTAACCTCTCAGAAGTATAAGTAGTAGCCACTGGAATGAAATGCACCGATTTGGTCAATCTATCCACAATGACCCAAACCGCGTCAACCTTCCGCAAGGTCCGAGGCAACCCAACCACAAAGTCCATAGTAATGTGCTCCCATTTCTACTCAGGAATGGGCATCTGCTGAAGTAGGCCTCCTTGCCTCTGGTACTCATACTTAACTTTCTGGCAATTAAGGCACCTAGTCACATACTCCACACTGTCCTTCTTCATTCGCCTCCACCAGTAATGCTGCTTTAAATCATGATACATCTTCATAGCACCAGGGTGAACAGAATATCGAGAACTGTGTGCCTCCTCTAGAATCCTCTCCCTCAGGCCATCAACATTAGGAACACATAAGCGGACCTGAAGTCTCAGAACACCATTCTCGCTGATAGTAACCTCTTTCGCCCTACCCTAAACCACTGTCTCCCGAAGCTCTACTAAGCACGGATCATAGAACTGTCGGGCCTTAATCTCTCCCAATAACGAAGACTGAGCAACCACATGTGCTAAAACTCAGCGAGGCTCTGAGAGGTCCAACCTTACTAGGCGATTGGCCAAAGACTGAATTTTCCAAGGCTAGAGGTATCTCTTCTGCTGCAATATAAGCCAAGCTACCCATACTCTCAGCCTTCCTGCTCAAAGCATCTGCCACCACATTTGCCTTTCCTGGGTGATAAAGAATGGTGATATCATAATCCTTCAACAACTCAAGCCATCTGCACTGCCTCAAATTAAGATCCTTCTGCTTGAACAAGTGCTGCAAGCTACAGCAGTCTGTATAAACCTCACAGGACACTCCATACAAATAGTGCCTCCAAATCTTAAGAGCATGAACAATCGCCGCCAACTCCAAATCGTGCACAGGGTAATTCTTCTCTTGAACCTTCAGCTGACGTGAAGCATAAGCAATAACTCTCCCTTCCTACATCAATACACACCCCAAGCCAATGCGTGAAGCGTCGCAAGCCAACAAGTCTAAACCTTCAACTTAGTTTCTTTTTTCATCTTTCCTAGATTTTCTTCCATCTTTATTTTCTAAAGGAATGACAAAGACTTCCAAAATCGTTCCCCGGAAAGAGGCTCATTCTACTTCACGGCTGGCTACTGAGGCTGAGCAGATCGCTCCGTGCGTGGCCGTTGATGAACTAGTACCCGAACCCCTTTTGAAGATGTTCATCCTCGAGGGATGCTTGGTCAACGTCGATTTTAAGGTTGAAAAGATTTCCTCCGTACAGGGTTGGTGTGAGAAGGTCTCGAGATACATCTGTTCGATTATCGAAGTGGTCCTCCTTAGGGTCCGAAAAGACTACGACTAGGCCGATAAAGACATAGTGGTCCCCGACCCTGAAGAGGCCATTACCACCTATGTCGAGGGATATCCAAGTGTTTACACTTATCTCTTTACATTGGGACCGGTGAAACCGATGGAACCGGTCATCATAGATTTCTGCAAGAGATACAAGGTATGCCTCAGACAGATTCATCCTTCAGTGCGGAGGATTGTGATTCTCATTCCGTTTTCTCTAAGCAAAATCGACTCCTTATAGTTTACTGTGGATCACCTACCCTGTTTGTACAGTCCCCGACTATTCCGAGGGGGGCTGATAAAACTTGTTCGCCGAACTAGCAAGGTCCCATTTTCAAGCATCGATGAAGACCGGGATCGAGGATGGCAAGGCCGTTTTGTCCGAGTGAGGCCTACGGACTTGAGTACAGATGAATGTAGGACACTCCTCGAGAAATGGAATATGTCAAGTAAGTAGAACTTAACTTCGAATGTTGATTTTATACTTACTTCTTCTTTCTTTTCTTATTGGTGCTTGTGGTGGTGCAGCCGTCGCTCAGGTCCCAAATGTTGTCCCTCGATACAATGAGTGGGTTGAGGGTATTGTTTCACAATTTCCCTAATCCTTTCACTCATGGAACAAACTTTCGAAGGGTCTTTGGGAGGCCCGATCCCATGGTGAGACTTCTTTCCTGAGTAGGCTATGTTAGGATTCTTCTTTTAACATTAAGCCCTTATTCCCTTTACTTCTTTTTGCAGGCTTATCCAAGGACGTCGAGCTTAGGCCTCTAGTCAGTGGCAAGGCCTTACTGTTGAGTCCCTTATTCCGGAATTGTCCGAGGAGAGGAAAATGAGGAGGGATCTGATTTCCCCGAGATCTGAGAAAAAGAGAACAAGGAGAAGGCTGGTGTGCAAGACAAAGAAAGGCACCAGCTCCTGAGCGCCGCCTTCGGACGTGCTCTACTGGCTGAGGGACGAGTCAACGGGAGAATAATATTTTGTTCAAGTGGCTTGTGAGTCGTCGCAACTCGAAGAGCGACGAGCCTCTAAACCGAAACTCGTGAGGTCGATCTGCCTCAAGCCATGGAGGTCGATGAGGAGACCGGGGTCGAAGCTACCCTAGATGTGGGCAGTGCCCTGAAGGTGAAACTCGGTGTGATAGACATCATCGAGTCACCCTCATTTACCGATTCCATGTATAACGAGGCCCAAACGGTGAAAGAGCGCCCCAACAAGAGGGCCCACGGAGTGGACGACCCCCTCTGCTACTTTTTTGATGGCATGGATTCCCCCACCACATAGGACGTCATCGGATTAGATGACTTAGAGGTACCAAGGAATCTTTCGTCCTCGGGGGCAGGTTGGCCTAACTCCAGCTCGAGACTGGTCAACTGGTTCCCTACACCAAATACAGATCCAAGTCAGAAGCAGTCAATTGTCATCACCGTTCCCAAGGATTCTCGAGTTCTCTCCTCCCCCGTAAAAGTTGCTAATTACCTTCGGTGCCTGGTGACCGAAGAAGACCAGGACAAAATGAACGAGGTGGAATCGTCGTGCTTGTTCAACGAAGCACAACAGGCGCTGAACTGGGTAACTCTTGATAATTCTTGAACCAACTCCGCCACGAGACCTTCCTCCGGTGCCAGTATGAATTGAGCTACTATGAGGTCGACGCCAAAGAACTTGCTGAGAAAAGAAACATGTACAAACTTCTCAGCGAGTAATGTGAGGGTGAGATCAAGAGCCTTTGAGCCAAGTTGGATGCGTCTCAGAAATAACATGCCGACCTGTTGGAACAAGTAAAAATTTATGAAGTAGTGATGATGAGCTAGACACGGTGTCTAACGGTCAAAATCCACAGGTCCAGCAGAAGCTCGATCGGATCAACCAACTCCAGGCTGAGATGGATGTGATCAAAGTCAAGGACGAAGGGTGGAAGAGAAAGATGGATTGCATGGCCTTGGAGAAAGAAACAACCCAGGAGCAGTCGGCCTCGGCCTCGGCAAAGACCCAATTTTGATCTGTAAAGGATAAGGCGGAGCCACAGTCCTAGAAATTCAAGGAGCTTCAATCTAAACTGAGCTTGGTTGTTGCCAACCGGGAATCCCTTGCCAAGGAGATTAAGACGGCCAAATCGGTGGCTGAAATAACCAAGGCTGATGCCGATGAGATGGTGGACCAGTATAAAGCTGATGCCGAGGCAGCCCAGGACTACCTGAAAGACATGGTCGAATACGCAGAGTGGTAATCCCGAAGGGAGGCCCTCGAAGATATTCATGTTCGGGGTTTTGATTTGTTGGCCAAAATCGAAAGCGCTACGGGGATCGAGGCCAATGCCAAGAAGTTGGCGTATCCCGAGGATGAAGAAGACCCCGAGGATCCGGGCGGATCCGAGGGTGGGGAAGATTCGGACAGCCCCGGTGGAGAGGATTAGGATTCTTAGGTGCCTTGTAATTTTTTTGTTTTTTGTAGATTTGTATTTTATTGAGGCCATTTTGGCCTTTGTAAAACTTTTGCATATATATATAATCTTCTTCTATTTGGCATTCTCGAGCTTAATTCTCTTTGTTGTTTTCTTTTATGATTGTAAGGATTTCGGGTGCCTTAGCATGCAATAATCAAGTCTTATTTGGAGGTTCGAACATTGTTCGTTTTTGTGAATATTTTTCTTAAGGCTCATGGGGGCTCGTTATGACCGGAATATTTTCCCAAAGTACTTAGAATATTTTAGATTATAACTTGTCGAGGGTAGCCTTTTCAACCGATTTAGAATTTTGAAGGCCTCATGTTTTGGTTACGGGTCTCGGATGTCTTCGAGCCATTTTAGGATGGCCTTAGACTTTTAAGTTTGGGTATCGCCCAATGGGCTTATTTCCCCGAGTTATCCAGGCTTGCCTAAGATAACAGTCCCCCCATGGGGATAGCCGTAGCCTTTAAGGTTCAGGCACTACCTAATAGGTTTTGTTCCCTCGGGCTTCGATAGCCCAGGACGTATGAGCTTGTCTTTAGACGACAGTCCCCAAATGGGGATGGCCGTAGCCCTTAAGGTTCAGGCACTGCCTAATAGGTCTGGTGCCCCCAGGCTTCGATAACCTGGGCCGTCTGAGCTTTATATTTGAACGACAGTCCCCAACTGAGAGTGATCCTTTGAAACTGGAGAAAGGTGTCCCTTGGGCTCGATAACTTTAGGGGACCGAATGTAGAAAATTTCTTAAGAGAAATTTTTTTAATGAACAAGATATTTATCTGCAAGGTAGAAACTTCCTTTCATTTTCGTGCATAATATATACATTTACACATATGTACCAGCTTTGTGTCAAGGCTCGAGCGGTGTATGTGGTCACAGTTCATTAAACTGTTTGGCTCTTATAGTAAATCCTATCGATCGAGCGTAGACTATTCGAGCACAAAGTTTCTTTCCTTGCTAAAGTCATTATCCGAGGGTGATGGCCCCAAGTGTTCGAGGTCGATCAAAGAGAAGCATTGGATACTATTGATATGATCTTCGACACCGATTCATAGCCGGTCTTCAATTCTAAGTTAGCACGATTTAGTGTTGCCTCGTTAAAAACCTTGCCGGAAAACCCATATGGGACAAAACAGGTTCAAGGGAAAAAGAGTGCAACGTGTGCTTTCAGGTCTAAAAATTGTATCTTTCTTTGATGGTCACCTGCAAGTGTTAGTCAAAAATGTAAATAAATGAAAGGAATGAATGGGGTTGTACCTCAACAGTAGTATGCTTCAAGTGAGTTATGTTCCAGTGGTTCGGTAGTCGCTCACCGTTCATTGTTTTGAGTTTGTACGATCCTTTTTCCGGTGATCTTGATAATTTGATATGGACCTTTCCAGTTCGGCTCCAGCTTCCCTCGTTCGGGTTTCGGGTGCTTAGTGTGACCTTCCTTAACACTAAGTCCCCGATATTTAAGTGTCAAAAGTTGGACCTTCAATTGTAATACCTCTCGATCCACTATTTTTGGGTGGCCAACCGGACAAGGGTGGCATCGCGCCTTTCATCTAACAGCTCCAGGCTCGTAGTCATGGCCTCGTTGTTTGAATTTTTGGCCACATATCGAAACCTGAGACTCGGTTCTCCAACTTCAAACAGTATTAGAGCTTCGGTTTCGTAAACCAATGAGAAAGGGGTGGCTTCGGTACTAGACTTCAAGGTCGTACGGTATGCCCATAGGACTTCGGGCGATATTTCATTCCATTTTCCTTTGGCGTCAGTCTACCTCTTTTTGAGGTTTTGGAGTATGGTTTTGTTAGTGGAATCCGCCCTCCCGTTCACACTAGGGTGGTAGGGTATTGATAGGATATTTTTGATCTTATGGTCTTCGAGAAACTTGCTTACTTTGTTGCCGATGAACTGTTTCCCATTATCGCACACGATCTCGGCTGGCATTCCAAACCGGCATATTATGTGGTCCCAAATGAAATCGATGAATTCCTTCTCCTTGACCTTCTCATATGCCTGGGCTTCCACCCATTTAGAAAAAAAGTCAGTCATAAACAATATAAATTAAGCCTTACCGGGTGCCCGTGGAAGGGGCCCAATGATGTCCATCCCCCATTTCATGAACGGCCAGGGTGACAAGACCAAATGTAGCAGCTTTCCAGGTTGATGAATCATTGGAGAATGCCTTTGACATTCATCACATTTTCGTATGAACTCCTTTGCATCCTTTTCCATATCGATCCAGTAGTAGCCGGCTTTGATTATTTTTCGAACCAATGATTCGGCGCCTCAATGATTTTTGTAGGTACCATCGTAGACCTCCCTCAAAACAAACTCGATATCTCCCGGTCCTAGACATATTGCGAGTAAGCCATCGAATGTTCTTCTGAATAGTGTTCCGCCTTCGGACAAGCTAAATCGGGCTACCTTCGTATGTAAGGCCCTCGATTCTGTTGGATCTGAGGATAGTTTTTCGGTCTTCAGATACTCTATATATTTGTTTCTCCAGTCCAAATTTAGGCTCGTTGAGTTTATCTCGGCGCGACCTTCTTCCACTACCGATCTCATGAGTTGTACGATTGCCCCCGAGTTGAACTCATTGTCATTGACCGACGGCCCAAGTTAGCAAGGGCATCGGCCTCACTGTTTTGATCCTAAGATATGTATTGTAGAGTCCATTCCTTGAACTGATGTAATGTTACCTACAACTTGTCCAGGTATCTTTGCATCCATTCCTCTCTGACCTCGAATGTCCCATTAAGTTAGTTCACCACAAGGAGGGAGTCGCGCTTAGCTTCGATCACCTCCACCTCAAGCTTTTGGCTAGTTCTAGACCTGCAAGCATGGTCTCATATTTGGCCTTGTTGTTAGTCAATTTTACATTCCTAGTAGATTGTCTAACTACATTGCCTGTTTGTGGCTTCAATATGATGCCAAGTCCGAACCCTTTTGCGATCGAGGCACCGTCTGTAAAGAGGGTTCAGATCCCCGAAGAAGTCCACGAGTTCAACAATAACTCTTTTTCAACTTTGTATATTAGGGCCGGCGTAAAGTCGGCCACAAAGACGGCCACAAAGTCTGCCAAACTTTGAGATTTAATGGCGATCCGGGGCCGATATTCGATATCGTGCCCGCTGATCTCTACGGTCCATTTGGCCAACCGTCCCGGGAGCTAGGGTTTATGCATTACATTCCTTAATGGGTAATTAGTTGCAACACATATGGGGTGACATTGAAAATACGATTTCAGCTTCCTAGAGATGCTTAGCAAAGCTAGCTCCAATTTTACTAGGTGAGAGTATCTAGTTTCGACCTCGCCTAGAATCTTGCTAACATAATAGATAGGAAATCGCATACCTTCCTCTTCCCGGAACAGGACTCCACTTACCGCTATCTCGGATACTGCTAAGTACAGGCATATCTCCTCATTTTTCTTTGGAGTATGAAGCAGAGGTGGGATCGAGAGATACCGCTTGAGTTCCTCCAAGAACTATTTGGCACTCTGGGATCCACGAGAATTTATTCTTCTTCTTCAAGAGTGAGAAGAATTGGTGGCTATTGTCGGAAGACCTCGAGATGAATCGCCCCAGGACGGCTATGCGTCCGATTAATCTTTGTACGGCCTTCACGTTGTCCACAACAGTGATATCTTCGATGGACTTGATCTTAGTGGGTTTGTTCTTGATTCGCCGACTGGATACCATGATCCAAAGAGTTTACCGGACCCGACTCCAAATGCACATTTCTTTGGGTTCAGCTTCATATTGTATTTCTTCAATATGCTGAAGGTTTCGGGGAAATGTTTCAAATGGTCCTCTGCTTGCACATACTTAACCAACATATCATCATTGTAAACCTCCATTGATTTTCCTATTTGTTCCTCGAACATCTGATTTACTAAGCGTTGGTAAGTGGCACCGCATTTTTTAGTCGGAATGACATCACGTTATAGTAGTAGGTGCGTACTTAGTGATGAATGAAGTCTTTTCCTGATTGCCCGGATTCATCCGTATTTGGTTATACCCGGAATAGGCATCAAGAAAATTGAGGATCTCGTGGCCGGCCGTTGCATCGATCATGCGATCAATGTTGGGAAGAGGGAAGGAGTCCTTGGGACATGCCTTATTCAAATCTTTATAGTCTACACACATTCTTAATTTATTCCCTTTTTTAGGGACTACCACTATGTTTGCTAACCAATCGGGGTATTTAACCTCCCGAATAGACCTTATTTTAAGGAGTTTAGATACCTCGTCCTTGATGAAAGCATGTTTGACCTTGGACTGGGGTCTTTTCTTCTGCTTTACTGGAAGGAACTTTGGGTCTAGGATTAGCTTGTGAGTGGTTATTTCCGGGGGGATCCCTTTCATATCAAGGTGGGACCAAGAGAAACAATATTCCTTGGCTACAAGAAATTGAATGAATTGTTTTTATGAACTCGGGATTCAACCCCGTGCCCAGGTATACCTTTCGATCGAGCAAGTGTTCGATCAGTATGGCTTGCTCCAGTTCCTTGACCATTGATTTGGTAGCGTCGGAATCATCGGGGAGGGGGGTATGAAAGATCTGGGAACTCCGTAGTCGTCGTCCTCATCTATCCTATGTTTCTCCGGTTCTGTCGAGGCCGGTATCAGTAATTGCTATTTGGACTCGTCTTTAGCCATCAGGTTTGGACCCTCCGATGTCGAAAGTGCGAACACCAGAATCACCTCGTCAACAGTGAACATTTCCTTGGCGGCTGGTTTCAAACTATTTTGATTTGTCCCGGCATTGGGAATTTCAACACCTGGTGCAGTGTTGAGGGTATTCCCTTCATATTGTGAATCCATGGTATCCCGAACAAAGCATTATACCTCATGTCCCCTTCGATGACATAGAAATTTGTTTCCTGAACTATCCCGACGGTGTTCACCGGTAATGTTATCTCCCTTTTAATGGTCTCACATGCTATGTTGAACCTGTTCAGGACACCACGGGTACGATCTTGTAGGCCGAGTTGTTCCACGACCCTCGATCTAATGATGTTGGTTAAGCTACCTGGATCAATTAAAACACGCTTAACTCGAGATTTATTTATAATTACTGATACTACCAGTGCATCATTATGGAGCTGCATGATCCCCTCAGCGTCTTCATCATTGAAAGACAGGCTCCCTCCGATACATAATCCCGAGTCCGTTTTTCCCTTATGATGGATACTTTGGTGCGATTCAGCATTGGTCACTGGGGAATGTCGAACCCACCGATGATCATGTTAATGACGTGCTGAGGTTCCTCCTGCTCGATCTGTTTACTAGAATCTTTGTTCCTGAAGTGGTTCTTGGCTCGATCGCTCAGGAACTCTCGGAGGTGTCCATTGTTGAACAACCGGGCTACCTCCTCTCTTAATTATCGGCAATATTCTATTCTGTGGCCATGAGTGCCATGATATTTGCACATTAGGTTAGGATCCCTTTGGGATGGATCAGGCTGTAGAGGTCGAGGCCATTTGGTGTCTTTAAGGTGTCTGATGGCAGATACGATGGCAGCGGCACTGACGTTGAAGTTGTACTCTGGTAATCTTGGCGCTTCTTTAGGCCTGATGGACCTGTCAAAAAATTTTTTGCTCATCAGTGCCCGGTTGTTTTGACCTCGATCACTCCTCCTTTCACTTCTCATCGGGTTTCACCATGACCCATTGCTTCTTCGGTCTCCACTGTACGGCAGATACCGATCCTTGTTTGATCTCAATTCACGATCAACGTCTCTCTTGACTTAGTCGACAGTTCTGACGGGATACATGGACCCGGAAGGGGCCCCAAGCTGATTATCTTCTACCCTGATCTTCGATTGATACCGGTTATGGACATTGGCCCAAGTAACAACCGGATATTCTACTAAGTTTTGTTTCAACTGATGTGAAGCCAACGAGCTTCGAATATTGAGTCCTTGGGTGAAAGACTGAACGGCCCAATCATCAGCGACCAGGGGCAGGTCCATCTGTTCCATTTGAAATCGGGACACGAATTCTCTGAGCATCTCATTATCCTTCTGTTTTACTTTGAAAAGGTCTGACTTCCTCGTCTTGACCTTGATAGCCCTGGCGTGTGCTTTTATAAAGTAATCTGCAAGCATAGAAAACGAGTCAATAAAATTAGGAGGTAAGTTGTGGTACCATATCATAGCTCCCTTTGACAGAGTTTCCCCGAACTTCTTCAGTGGGACAGACTCGATCCCATCATCCTCCAAGTCGTTCCCTTTGATGGCGCACGAATAGGAGGTCACATGTTCATTTGGATTGGTCGTTCCATTGTATTTAGGAATCTCGGGCATGCGGAACTTATTAGGGATCGGCTTCAGAGCCGCGTTAGGAGGAAAAGGTTTTTGAACAAACTTCTTGAAATCCAGGCCTTTTAATATCGGTGGTGCTCCTGGGATCTGGTCGACCCTAGAATTATAGGTTTCCACATTTTTGTCATTGGCTTCGATTTTATTCTCTCCTGATTCTACCCGTTTGGTCAGCTCCTTGAGCATCTTTATGATCTCGGGTTTGGTCCCCGATTCATTTTCAGTCAATCTCTCCGCGATCAGTTCATTTCTGTGGGTGACTTCTCGGGATGACTCGGGCTCAGTTCTACTCGGTGCGCGGCTTTGGTTCTGCAACTGGCTTATCACCGCCTGTTGAGCCTGTAACATCTCGAAGATCACCCGTAAATTGACCCATTCCCCTCCAATGTCTTGTGTATTTGGGCTATCAATCGGGCTCCACCGCAGACGCTATTCTCGGGGTTTGTAGGCAGATTCGTGTTGATGGCCACATGCGAGTTAGTGTCAATCGGGTCCACAACCGGAATTTTGATGGGGTTAACAGGTGGTACCTCACCATTGGATACTATATTGTTATTCTCATCGTGATGGTCGGACTCAGCGTCAACATTTAGAGGGGCTGACTGGGAGTTTTACATTTTGAGCTTTGTCCTGAAATTAAAGACATTTCAAAGAATAAGATAGAATTTTGGATCAAATAGCCATTATTATCCTTAGGCCCACGGTGGGTGCCAAACTATTTACCTTCAAATCGGATAACAATCGAATTTGTAAGTGGTTTTAATGATACGCGTATTTATTTGATACAAAGTGATAAATAAAGACGAATGGAATAAACAAAGATAAATTAGATTCAAACCACACGAGGAAGATAGTTCAAGACTTAGTGAGATATTTGCCCTCGATCCGGACTCGTTATATTCAGCACTGATGAACAAAAGTAAAAGAGCTAATAACAGAGAAAATAATAATATATTGCTTCGGAATACGTGTTACAATGTGTTTAAGGAATTATTAGTCCTCCTTTATATAGTAGGGGAATCATACTTTAGTTACAACTCTATAAAAGGTAAAACAACTCCTGATTTTCGGTCCTTCATCGATACAGGCCGAGATCCGGGCCGTAATATCCGGCCGATCATGGATATTACGACCTTCTGTTGGCCGAGCTTGGTTGCCCGACAGTGTTCTTGGAAGCTGTTCAAAGTTAGAATTGATTCCGAATTAAAAATCTCGAAGAAGGGTGTTATGCCCCCAAATTCTGACTCGATGAGATTGACCCCTCGACTTTGGTCCCACGTTATCATATCTCGAGATGGACTTATTTTGTCGGAGACCGGAATGTACCATGACCCCGATTTTACCTGTATACAAGTACACTATTAAAGAAACTCTTCTTCAGCAAAAGTCAAAAAGATAACGAAATTAAAATGAATACAATTTACATTATGAAAAGAAGAAGTAGAACTAAGATGCACTAGTGTGGAGGGCCACCAAAGAGGCATAAAACCCATCTTTGATGTTGATAAGAGTCTCATGCTTCCCTTTCTCCACTATCACTCCATATTTTACTACAACAATTACATCTGCTCATTTAATGGTTGATAATCTATATGCGATCACCACGGTTGTATGACTTACCATCACTCGGTCAAGTGCATCTTGAACTAATTTCTTTGATTCTGCATCCAATGCGCTCGTCGCCTCATATATTAGCAGAACTTTTGGATTTTTCACTATGGCTCTCGTTATTGCTACTCTTTTCTTTTTCCCACCTGACAGATGAGTTCCTTGCTAAGTTGAACCAAAATTGGCGGTTAGCTTTGTCGTCCATATTCACCACCAAGTACTTGTCTTCTCGGTGGCGAAGATTCAACATCGTCCCATTTATAAAAGCTCGGGGCGAACAGGTGTATTAAGTGCTAAAATATGAGTTCGACCTCGACCAACTCGGCAAATTTGGTGAGCATCCTTATAAGTTTGTAAATGTATGGAATGAGCGAAAGGAGAGGGGGAGTGTAGCCGACTTGGAAGGGATAGGCGTAGAAGACGCAGTACCCAGGACGGTGGACCTACACGAAATCTCACCCAACCAGGATTAATTCGATGTGATTGGGAAGACCGAACTTACCTCTGAGCTCCCCCAATTCCTTCTCCATCATCACTGACCGAAAGGCTCCAAGGTCAGCATCAGGTAATTTGGAAAAATCTGATCTAGTACAGGGTTGTGATGAACTATCTCCTCCACTAATGAGAAGCTTTAATCCTTGACGGCGGCTGGAACGTTCTCCTCGTGAGAGGGAAACACCATCGCTAAAGGCATCACATCACTCCCCTCACTAGATTTAGAAGTTATGTTAGACATGTTTTAACAAAAGAAAGTGAAGTATCAAATGATGAAGAACTGAGAATAGTTGAAATCGCTGGAACAGAGTGGAGAGGGGTAAAGTAAGGGAAGAGAAAGAAAGGGATATAGCGTTTCGAAACAAGAAAACTTGAAACTTAAAAATCACACCTCTAACATCTCTATTTATAAGGACCTTGGCACCAGAACCAAAAACGGTTCATCATTACTGGCACCGGAACCGAAGTGGCAGGTTCAATCAGGGGTCACAGGCAAAATGAAGCAACACATCGGGAATATGCGTCATAATGACGCATGACGTCATCCTAATTCGTGGACAACATAACTCCAACAAATCGACTGGGAAAATCGAAACGTTTTGAAATAAGCGGCCCGCGTAGGCCCACATTGCTAGTTCTCCATAACCAGCACGACCTGCACAGCTCGCTCCATTGTTTCGACCATAACGAACAAAATCCGCTCATTGAACCCGCCTGAAGCCGACCTCAATAAGTGGAGGGACTAACTTTATGGGCCGAAATCTGTTTTTGGAATGTCTAAGCCAAGATAACACTAAGGGGAACGTTCTCAAGTCGTCGTTTGTCGAGATGGCCCAATAAGCTGCAAAGTCAGTAGTCCAAGAGTCAACGAGAGTCGTAGTCGAGATGTCAACAAGGGTCGAGGTCGAGGTCGAGTATCGTTGACAGAATTGTAACGACTAGTTTTCAAGATGGGATATTAAAGGGAATATTCTAGTAGATATTCTTTGCACTTGTACTATTAGGGTTTCTTAGGAATATGTCACATATAAAAAGAAAAAGAGACAATGATAGGGAATGGGATATTTATTTGTAAAGAAGATGCTTCACTTGCTAAGATACAAACATCAACTTTTCACTGAGATTTTTGTCTATACTTTTCCATCAAATCCGAGAATAACTCAAATATTCAAGGATTTGTCTACCATTCATAGGAAGATCCACTTATTCCATTCTTTATTGGGTGAATTATTTCTCCTATTTACTTAAATGCTATTTATTATTGTTCTTTATCATTGAATGCTATTTTATTATATCTGGTTGCTAGAGTATTTATTGCATGTTTTTTGCTATTATTCAGCCAGACCCACGCAACACTTTTTGCTTTTTTAAAAACTCCATGTAGGAATATTATTGTTAGTTAAAATTAACCTTTATTTATATAAATTTAATTATTTAAATCAAGATATATATTTTCTGGTCAAACAACAGTAGCATATTTTTGCTTTCTTTGTTTTTTATTAAAAGGTCCGGAAAACTAGGAGATGCAACATCCACATGTGGGAATCTGACCTTCCCCATGATTACGTATAAGGGGCATTCAGCCGTGAACTTTAGATGCACCATGTCTTCTGGTACAATTCTGCATTACCTACCACATGTCACACTTCAACTTGCCTGCGTAGTAAATGTATTTTAACCAATACAAAGACCATATAAGAACACCAAATAACCATATTCCACCTACGTGAGATATTCAACACTAAATAATTCACGGATCAATCAAATTTTTTGACTCTTTACCGACTTATTTTTAGTTTTATGATCCTACTTCTTATTTTACACGTGAGAGATTTACTTCTATACGCAAGGGATCTGTCTTTTACATAAAAGATCTAAAAAGGTCATTTTTTTAAAATTTAAAATTGTAAAAAGGCATAATGTACAAATATACCAGAAATATAAATTCTTTACAATCTCCCAACATTTTTCTAATATGAAACGATAAACCTCTTTTTGAAAAATACTAAACATTAGAAATATAAAAAAGAATTGCTATAAATTCTTTAAGAACAAAAGAACAGTTTCAATTAACGTATTTCCAGGTAAAATGTTCATAAATCTAATTCATCATTGATGGCATGCCACGGGTAATGCTCATGCAGCCAAACCAGTAAACAGAATGAGAAAAAGATAATGATAATTGAATGCTACTATACAATTAAAGAAACTCTTCTTCAGCAAAATTAAAGTCAAAAAGATAACGAAATTAAAATGAATACAATTTACTTAATGAAAAAAAGAAGTAGAACTAAGAAGCACGCATGTGGAGGGCCACCAAAGAGGCATAAAAACCATCTTTGATGTTGATAAGAGTCTCATGCTTCCCTTTCTCCACTATCACTCCATTTTTTACTACAGCAATTATATCTGCTCCTTTAATGGTTGATAATCTATGAGCTACCACCACGGTTGTACGATTTACCATCACCCGGTCAAGTGCATCTTGAACTAATCTCTCTGATTCTGCATCCAATGCGCTCGTCGCCTCATCCAATAGTAGGATTTTCGGATTTTTCACTATGGCCCTCGCTATTGCCACTCGTTGCTTTTGCCCACCTGATAGCTGAGTTCCTCGCTCTCCCACTGTCGTATCATAACCCTATAATTCATATAGTTTCAAATGTAATTATTATATATAAGGTCGCCTAACAATGGATAACTAGGAACTATCGGTCTCGGTTCAAACCAACCTGTTGCAAACCACTGATGAACTTGTGCGCGTTTGCTAATTCTGCTGCTGCTATAATTTCTGCTTCAGTTGCATTTCCTTCCTTTCCATATGCAATATTGGCTCGGATTGTGTCGTTGAATAACACTGGTTCTTGACTTACAAGTCCCATTTGCTGCCTCAGCCATTTTACTTGGAACTTCTGAATCTCTATTCCGTCCAATGTAACCTGGCCTGAATCAGGATCATAAAACCTTTGCAGTAAAGATACTACGGTTGACTTTCCACATCCGCTCTCCCCAACCAAAGCAACCGTCTGAAATTACCAAGATAACAAAGTTAACCAATGAATTACGCAGTAGGGCTAACATATGTAAGACGAAATCAAACCATAAATTTACCTTTCCACTGCGAATGGTCAAGCAAAGGTCTCTAAAAATTTGAACATCTGGCCTCGTTGCATACTTAAAGCTTACGTGCTGCAGCTCAATATCTCCCTTCACAGTGTCCAGTGTCATACCAGAATCATCACTTGAATCTATTTTGGATTTCCTGTCTAGAATAGCAAATATGGAAGCAGCAGCATCCTTGGCCTTGCTTGAATCTGGTGCCAATGAGCTTGACTGGGAAATACCTATAGCTGCCATCGTTAAAGCAAAGAAAACCTGCCAGGTTGCAGATACTCCAATTTAGCCTCATAACAACCAGTTTAACTAATATCCTGAAAAAGAGAAAAATGTAACAGGGGGTATTCATTATTGTACATACACGGAAAACGTCTGAAAAAGTGATTTTTCCATCCTGAACAAGATGAGCTCCCGCATAAAAACTGGTTGCATATACAAGAAACAGCAAAGCAAACGATACACCAAACCCTATCCCGCTAATTAAACCTTGCTTCATTCCTGCCTTCAATGGGCCTTCACACTTTCTTCTGTATATTTCCATCACCTTCTCTTCTGCACAAAATGACGCAACAGTTCTTATACCTCCGACAGCATCATTTGCAACTTGACTTGCTTCCTCATACATCATCTGTGAAAAGTACGACTAATCAGCAACATTGTCACAAAAAGAATTTGGCAACGGTAGCAGATAATAAACAATAAACCATCTGAGAGATTAAAAGCTTTAGATCTTCGCTGGTTTATGGATTTTACTGATGTTTGAGAACAATTTTCAAGTTTAAGACTTGATTATCCATGTCTTTAATATTAAAAGTAACGTAGTTCACTATATGTAAGCTTTGTAACAAGGACACAGACAAACCTTTGCATCTGCACTGAATCCTTTCATGAACTTTATTTGAACATACCCATTTAAACCAATTAGAGGTATCATAGCAAGGATGATAAGTGCCAACTGCCAACTTGCTTCAAAAGCAATAGCTAAACCTGCAATTGCTGATGCAGAATCTTGGACCATTTGAGCAAGCGAATCTCCTACCAACGCACGCACTTTGGCTGCATCAGCAGAAAGCCTAGCACCAATCATTCCAGAGGAGTGCTCAGATTCATCAAACCATCCTGCCTCCATGTGGACCACCTTCTCAAAGCACATTGATCTAATTCTTCTTATCAACTTACAACCAGCTATACTAAAAAGGTATGTCCTTGCAGGAAATGCAATTAAAGTTACAGCTCCAAGAAGAACAAACATGAGAGCCCAAAACTTTGAGTCCTTCCTTAGTTGATGTGGTGGCTCATAAAATGTTTTGACCACGCTAGAGAATAAGATGCCGAAAATTGGAAGTAAAGTACCATTAATAATTGCAGCCACAGCTCCAATGATGATCACGGGTACCTCAGGCTTGTTGAGATAGGCTAAGCGACGAATGGGGACATTTAACGGCTTTCCAGATACTTCCTGGATACCAGTTTCTGTGTCTGCATTAGCTGTTTCAGGTACACTAAGTCCAGTAGGTAAACCATATGAGATGGAGAGCGAATGGCGGCTGCTATTTCCTATGCTAGATGAACTACGACTGACAGATCGTAAGAGTGACATTCTTTGACTTGACTGTCCACCAGATCCCATAGATTTATCTAATCTGTCCCTCTCGTTTAAGCCTGATTGTTCTGTTTCTTTGTTCACCTCTTGCAAGCGTATAAGCTGAGAGTATGCTCCCTCGGGATCCTTGAGTAATTCGTGATGTGTGCCTGAACAGTCCAGAGCAATGACATTAAAGAGAATGCTTGAGTCTTTCTTTTAAGAACCATTTGTGATGGAAAAGAAACTCTCAGTGGAGGAATCCCTTAAAGATCCCCTAGGAAAGACTTACAGATTAAGAAAACAAGCAATAGGTTCATAAGAGTGTCTAGTGACAAGACGCAAAAATAATAGTAATGACAAAGTTCTTGGTTGGACATGTCTGAAATCAGACGTCATGAATTTGTCACTTAAACATGCTAACCAGACTACTATAACATTCTGGATTAGTATACATCGTTGAACAGAATAACAGTGAAAGCAATGTTGATGATGGACTGGAGGTCAGAGAATAGCATATCTAACTAAGGGACATGGTTCAATACCTTTTTCAACAACTTTTCCCCGATGAATGACTGCAATCATGTCAGCATTCCTTATTGTGCTCAATCGATGCGCAACTATGATGGTTGTTCTGTTGATCATAATTCTATCCAGTGCTTCTTGTACAACTCTCTCAGATTCGGCGTCTAGTGCACTTGTTGCTTCATCTAACAGTAATATCCGTGGATCTTTTAATATTGCTCTTGCAATAGCAATTCTTTGCTTTTGCCCACCAGAAAGTTGAGTTCCATGTTCTCCAACCATGGTGTCTAGACCCTGAACACAGAAGTTTTCGTGTAAATGGTAAACAATGCTACACATCAAAAATTTATAAACAATCAAGAGCTTTAGTAACAACAACAATCAGGAACTTAGTTTGGTTCCTGATAAGTTCAGATGATGACAAAGAAAGCTGAAAGAATCAGCAGACTTTAGAAACATGACCAGACTAAGTTCCAAAAAAAACCTGTGGTAGTTTATCTATGAACTTTGCGGCATTTGCTAACTCAACTGCAGCCTTAATTTCTTCAGCAGTAGCATCGTGCTTGCCATACGCAATATTTTCCTCAATGCTTGCCGTGAAAAGCACAGGTTCTTGGCTCACAAGACCAATCTTTCCCCTGATCCACTTAAGCTGGAAGTCTTTGAGATTAATTCCATCAATCAGAACTTGACCAGCTTGAGGATCATAGAATCTTTCTATCAGACTTATGACTGTTGACTTCCCACTTCCACTTTGCCCAACCAAAGCTGCAGTTGTGCCACTTGGTACGAATAGTGAGAATCCACTGAATATTTGCTCATCAGGTCTGGCTGGGTAACTGAAGTACACATCTTTCAATTCAATATCACCACGGATGTCGTCTAATATCTTTCCGTTGGTATCATAAGCATCTATCTCCGGCTTTCTCTTTATTGTTTCAAACATCTTGAAAGCGGCAGCTTGACCTGCAGCAAATGCTGTCATACAGGGAGATGCCTGGCCCAGGGACCTGTCATAGAAATATTTAATCATATCGCATGAATTAAAGCTTTGAAAATCCAGTAAAAGATAGTCATCTTCAATTTACATGATGGATTGTGTATGTAGAATTTAAGGAATTTAGTAGTTCTAAGGAAGACTCACATGGAAGCAGTTAACACAGCTATAATGACATTGAGAACTTGACCACCAGTATATCCTTTTTCCAAGATAAGCCTTGCGCCAAACCAGATAGCCAAAGCGTAACTGCAGTATATAATAGAAAAGAGTGACCCAAGACCTAATCCAGTTGCCAGCCCTTCATTTGCACCTGACTGGTAAGCTTTAATTAGGGACTTGTTATAGTTAGCCACAGCTTGCTTCTCTCCCGTAAATGATGCAACCTGAGGAGGAAATAAGACACATGTCATACTTCTACTAGTGATTTTCTGAGAAGAAAGTCAAAGAAAGATTGATTTGCTCCCATACAAATCTCATCAGAGCATGAGGATGGGCATTCCCAATAATTTAGACGTATGACATACCGTTCTAATGGAGCCAATTGTCTGTTCAACCACCGTTGCAGCCTTTGCATAAGCATCTTGTCCACGGGATGCCATCTTAGATAGGACAAGGGACATCACTCCACCAGATATGACAAGTAGAGGAATGACTGATAACATGACAAGTGTGAGAAGCCAGCCTTTGGCAAATGAGATAACAAAGCCCCCTATAAATGTTGATATCAGCTGTACAAATTTCCCTACCTGCCCAAGTTAAGGAAACAACATCAAGTATAGAAAGAGCAATTCTATTCTCACAAAGGATTTTTTTTTTATGCAGAATGTGAACTACAAGGAAGGGCTTAGTAGAGTTGCTTTTCAGCATGAGTACCTTCTCGCCCATTGCGTCTTGTATAAGAACAGTGTCACCAGACATCCTCCCAACCACCTCTCCCGTATTTGTTTCCTTGTCATAGAAAGCAATATCTTGTTGCAAAATAGTTTTCAGATAGAGACTCCTTATTCGAGCAGCCTGTCTTTCACCGGAGATCATCCAAGAAGCGACCTCTGAACAAAGGTCATTAATTTAAACTTCAATCATAATAGTTCAAGATTGCCTATGCTTAGTATGGGAGACCCAAAACTGTCATCAGAATGAGAACTTACGAAGAAATGCAGCTGCCCCACATCCCAATGCTAAGTAGACAAATTTCAATGAGACCTACATGAAATTAGACAGATTTCACTTTCAGAAGGGCTACTACTCAGTTTATAAAGAGATCAAATAGGAGTGATAGTATTTGGAAAAATTTCAAGAAATCATACGGTTAGTTAAAAGGAAAAGTCTCTTCTTACCCTGGAGACTACCCGAAGCACATCTTTGTTATTCTGGTTTTGTCCGAATGAGTCAGTCAACTCTCCAAAAAGAATGGTCATAATAGGCATGGACAATCCGTTCCCAACAGCGGCAATTGTACCAACGATCATCAAAACTTTATCAGTGGAATCAGCAAAGGAGAAGAGCTTGTAAAAGGGAACTGTATTAGTGCTCTCTGATTGTTTGGTCTTCTCAGAGTCCTGCTGGCCTGATGATGAAGAGGCTCCATTAAGTCCTGTATTTCCATCCAAGCCATTCCCTTCAGCCATAAATTTTCGGCTGGCAAACTATTACGCAGACCTGAGAAGAATAGCATTTTACATAAAGCAAAATACAAATACAGAGTAATGAATAATTATCTAAAGAGTCTGATATTTGATTCAATGAATTTGAAAAGGAATCAAAACTGCCATTCCGATCCACTAACCCAGTAATTAGTCTCAGATTTATTCAGGTTGAAAGCAGAGAGGATCTAAGAGAGAGAAACAAAATTATGAACATAAACCAAATTAAATACTATTCATAAGAAGGTAGAGAGCAGTCAAAAGCCATCCCATTTTTGGTTGGTGCATGTGATATACGATAATGTATCAATCAGAAAAATAATAGATCAAAGCCAGAACCCCTCGGTGGTGAGGCTGGTGGGGGCGGGAGACTTAAAGGGCAGCTCGGTACACAAGGCAGCCAAGTACACATGCAGGTTCGGAGATGTGCCGCAAGCAAGGGGTGTGATGCTTAAGCTGGTTTTGGAACATTACCTGATGTGAGTTTCTTCTCCTTCTCTGTAAGAGATTGAGAGTCAATAATGATTCTCTGTGACAGACTGAGAGTCAATGGTTGAGGTTGTACTTGTACTTTGGGGTTCCTGCTTTTTCGGGCAGTGCACTTTAAGGGTGTAAAGTAGGTTGAGTTTGAGTTTCCTTATGGGAAATGATCACTTTGTGGAGACAAATCCGCTGTCTGAAGATTTGAATTTGGAGTTTCTTTTTATTTCCTTTCTTGCCGGCTGCCGTTCAACTTCCCTTTTAACCTACCAAAACAGGTTGCATTACATATGTGTATATATATATTTGTAAACATGGATCCTGATGACAATTCAATAAAGGTTTACTTGAAGCCCAAGGTGTGGACTAAGACTATATTTTTTTTCTTAATACAAATACTATAGTAAAGTTGAGAGTACGTACCAGTTGCTTTTCTTTCTTTTTTTTAATTTAATGTCGATGTACGTACGTAATTGCTTACATAAGCATTTCCGTTGGAGTGGGGAAGAAGGAAAGAACATCCGTATATGGATGGAACACAACTTAGATAGCACGTAAACAGTTTGATGGAGAAATATTGTTGCCAGGAAATTGCCAATTCACACAGTGTGACAGCACATCCGCAATTAAAGTCCACATTCGAATCCGTGATCAACTCATTACCCACCAAATACCATACCGCTACTGTGTGCCTACGACTCCTCTTTAACTCCTTTTATCTTCTTTCGCCCATTTGTTTATGGGGCCGAAATATCGAATTATCATAATGAAATCGAAAATTTTAATATTTTGGTGTTCGATATGGTATTTGGGTTAAGTTTAAAAAAATGGTATTAAGTATAGTATTTGGTATTTTAAAATGAAATACCGAAATACTGATATCGTACCGAAATATATATTATATTACACACTATACATTTTATTAATTATAACATAAATATAAAAAATCTAAAATTTTACTTTCCTTTATTCTCTAAGTTCATCAATTAACTTTAAGCAAGTAATAAGATATTTCTCTAAGTTTTCTCTCTCTAAGTTGGTAGTTGCTGGTTTTGGACAAAATTTTTGTCAACAAACGCTTTTAGTTTTGTATTTTTGAGTACTTTAATTAATAATATTACCGTCTATAACTCTATGCACTAGTTAGTATTCAAACCGAATAAATCGAAACCAAAAGGAGAAAAATCGAACCATACCGAATTTAATTATGTACGGTATTAGTATAGTATTTTGCGAAACCGAATATCGAAAATACCGAACCGAAATATCTAAATATGATACCGTACCGTACCGACCGATGAACACCCCTATTTGTCCCTATGCTAAATCTTCCATTTTTAAGTTCTATATATTAATTGTGGTTGTGGCATTGGTTAAATGACAATTTTCCTTATCCAAGCTTTTCAATTTAATGTAAATTTATCCTATACTCCCCTGTCAAATTTGTTTGAACTTTTTCGAAGTACTAAAGTTAAATTGATTAATTCTGATGTTAAGATTTTTTAAATAAAATGTATATATTTAATAATTATATAAAAAAAATACTACTAATATAACTAGTTAATTTGTTCGCTCTACATGCGGTCGTTAATGAAAATTAAAGTATGATTAAATAGTTTTAATTTTTTTATAATTATAGATTTAGACGTNGAAAGAGCGGGGTCTTACTTATTCAGGGGGGATGAAAGACAAATAAAGGGATCAGGGGGCTTTATGATCGGAGAAAGAGAAGGGGCGTGGTTGGTGTGTCACTGGGTCGGTGGGGGAACCCGTAGGAAGGGGGGACGACCCGCCGAATTCACATCAGAAATCGCCAACATGAAGACAAACGAAATCTTGAATTGCGTATAGAAACAAAACGAACCACTTCTATTCTCGGAGCTGAGGTATATGAAGAATGGCTTTTTGGTCCCTTTCGTCCAGTGGTTAGGACATCGTCTTTTCATGTCGAAGACACGGGTTCGATTCCCGTAAGGGATAGGTACTCATTCCCGGCCGCTTTCAGTTAGTGTTCATTGCTGAGTGATCGCTCGCTATCTGGCTGGAAAAGATGGTCCGGAAGCTTCCTCTTTCATGATTCTATCTTCTCTATTATTCGGTCGAAATATTACAATTATAATTTTATATGTTTAACTAAAAATTTCAAAACAAAGAAGATATGTGAAATAAAAAAGAAAAATATATAAAATGCAAAACAAATAAATTTGCACCTTTTTCACTCTGTGTTAACGGTGACATGTAAAAATTAATGGCATTTAAAACCATCTATTTCAAATATAATTCAAAATTCGCATGTGCAATACCATATAATTTGTACATACACAAATATATCCACAGGACCGCAGCCCTTTTATATAGTTGGGTTCTCCGTTGTACTTGCTCATTTTTGAAATACTCAATCCACATTTGTGAGATTTTTGTATACTTCACATCTCTGAAAACTTGTATTTTTTAGTTGCATATGTAACAAAAGATAAATGTAATATTAAAGTGTAAAGAACAACAACGTAACAAAAGTGCTAATATAAGGGCATTTGCATCTATACCTAGTTTTTGGGTTACCTTTTAACTTATATTCGCTTTGCAAAAAAATTGCAAGCGTATCCACTTTTCGCGTAACTTCAGACATACGGACCTGAAGTAGCAAAAATATATGTCTTAAGTTTGAACTTCAGAATGTTTTGCCTGAAGTGTAGCCTTATCAAAGCAAAACTTCAGATATTTTTGCCTGAAGTTTGGCATGACTTGCAAAGGCAATCACGCAAACTTCAGTTCATAGTGCAATGGCAAATTTCAGTTCAATAAAACTACAATATGTTTTGGCTGAAGTTTTTGTTTTGTAATTGCTAAACTTCAGCATTCTAGGAGCTGAAGTTTGTTTTGTATTTGCTTGTATTTGCTGAACTTCAGCATTCTAGGAGCTAAAGTTTTTGTTTATATTTGCTTAACTTAAGCATTCTTAGAGCTGAAGTTCTGTTAAGTCTTTTTTTGAAGTTAGATGGCTATAAAAAATAACTTAAGCAAAATTCAGGATTAAAGTTCAGGATTCTACCAATCTAGTTTAATAAAGCACAATTTACCCCTTTTTTTTTCTGCGCAGGCATTAAGACAAGGAAATATAAAAGCAAAAAATATTCGAATTGAACTTAAACAATAGTAAAAAATAAAGCGTCATAACAACTCACAATTGTAAAAACATCATAAACTACATTAAAATATATTCACAACCACCATATAAAATCATTGTCACCCGAAGAAGAAGAAGGATAAGAGGAGAAGGATGAGGAGAAAGAGACCTGAAGTTGTTTAAAAAATGGATACAAATTAAAACTTTTTTAAAAAGTGGGTATATGTTAAATGAGGGGGGCTTTTTGCATCCATACCCGCTTTTTGTGCCACGTTTTAACTTATACCTGCTTTGTAAAAAAATTGAATCCGTACCCGCTTTTGCGCATAACTTCAGCATGCGGGGCTGAAGTAGCAAAGGCAATCACGCAAAACTTCAGCTTTCTAGTAGACGGCTTGCGAACTTAAGATCTAGAGCTGAAGGTTTTGTCTTGTAACTAGGGAACTTCAGCATTCGAGGCTGAAGTTCTTCAGTTATAAAAATAAAAACTTCAGCATACGGGGCTGAAGTCTTCAGCCCTAGAGCTGAAGTTTTGTCTTTGTAACTGGAGAACTTCAGCATGCGGGGCTGAAGTTCCCCAATTATAAAGACAAAAACTTGTAACTAGGGAACTTCAGCATACGAGGCTGAAGTTCTCCAGTTATAAAAACAAAAACTTCAGCATACACTGGGGAACTTCAGCCCTAGAGCTGAANAACTTCAGCATAATGGGTTGAAGTTCCCAGTTTACAAAGACAAAACTTCAGCTCTTGTAATTGTCTTTATAACTTGGGAACTTCAGCTCTAAAGTTGAAGTTTGTAACTGGAAAACTTTGTCTTTGTAACTAGGGATCTTCAGCCCCGTATGCTGAAGTTTTGTCTTTATAACTGGCGAACTTCAGCTTAACTGGTGAACTTCAGCTCGGGGGGAGGGGGGGGGGGGGCTGAAGTTATTTAAAAAGTGGGTACAAGCTAAAAATTTTAAAAAAAAGCAGGTATAAGTTAAATGGAGGCGACCAAATAAGGTACCCCGTACAATTTTTACAAATAAAGATGACCAAATAAGACGCCCGTATAATTTTTACTAAATATTGTATAGACAACTTACAATATTCATTGGAATTTGACACGCATGATCTATAATCTTTTTATCCAGTGTAGAAATTCCATTAAGATAGCTATATTTTGAACTTTGAAGATATAAGCATACGTTAATCAGTTTAACTTTAACATAAATTTAAAAAGGATTAATAATGGTACCTTTTACCAAACCATTACATATACTGTAATAAGTTTCCTAACTCTGCCATGTGCTAAATAGCCAGCAGGCTTGCCTAGGCCAACGAAAGAAAGATTAATCAGAATGAAAGATAACCATCAATACGAGGATATTAAAAGATGACTCATGACTTTTCTTGAATGGGCTATCTTTTTTTTTCATGCTCACGCATTTATTTATTTTTCAAATAAAATTTAAAACTTCTTAACTGCATAAAATATAAGGCAAATTCATGGAAGATCACAAAATTTTCTCATAATTGAGTAGTAATTACATCTTTTTTGTGTATTCCATTACTGAAAATTGAATCCGTAAACGTCATTTATTTTCCTTATTAGTTCACTTTCCTATGTAGTAAATCAGTTTTTTTAATTAAAATAATAGAGAAATTAAAATTTCAAAAAAGAAAAAAAAAAGATAATAGGATCCTTGACCAAAGAAAGGTGTCAAGTCATCTTTTTTTCTATTCCCTCTTTTATATATATGTATAGATTTTGTTACAAAATTTCAAATAATCCACTCCATTCTCCTAATACTTGTATCATCTATTTACACCATCAACTCTTTTATAAATTGAGAAGAGAGACCACAAGAAATATTTTTAGGAAATTTCGAAAAGTCTGCTTCTTTCTCCTAACACCTATCAAATCTTCTATAAATTGAGAGCAGAGACTCCACAACAACAATAATAACAACACAACAATAACAACAATCCTAATATTTTCTCACAAATAGGATTTGGAAAGGGTGAAATGTATGCAGTCTTACCCCTGCTCTAAAAGGAGAGAGAGGTTGTTTCCTATAGACCCTCAGCTGGAGAACGATTAACAAAAGTAATGGCAACAAGAAGAAATAACAACGAGATAAAAATATTGAAGCCAAGAAAGCAATTAAACTCTGGGTAATAATAACAATCTATGGATTAAAGGATATCAAACTAACACTAATACTAGCGAACTAGGAAAGACATAGATACGCTCGACTACCTACTAGGCATCTACCCTAATCTTCAACCTCCACACCCTCCCATCTAGAGTCATTTCCTCACTCAACTCCAGCTGCGCCATGTCCCGCCTAAGAACCTCGCCCCAAGACTTATTAAGTCTACCTCTATCCCTCCTGATACCCACTGAGGGAACCTCTCGCACCTTTTGACTGGGGCTTTTATACTTCTCCTCTTGATATCCCCGAACCATCTCAACATCACCTCCCGCATCTTTTCCTCCACAGAAGTCACTCCCATCTTATTCCGAATAACTTCATTCCTAATCTTATCCAACCTGGTATACCAACACAATCACCTTAACATCCTCATCTCAGCTACTTTTATCATCTGGGCATGAGTATTCTTGACTTGCCAACACTCCGCGCCATACAGCATAGTCGGTCTAGCTACAATCTTGTAGAACTTGCCTTTAAGTCTCAGAGATACATTTTTATCACACAAGACACCGGAAGCGAGCCTCCACTTCATCCATTCAGCTCCAATACAATGTGTGACATCCTCATCAATCTCCTATTACCTTGTATTATAGATCCAAGGTACTTAAAACCGCCTCTCTTGGGATAACTTGTGTATCAAGCTTCACCTACATGTCCTCTTCCTGTAACATTGTTGAACTTGCACTCCAAGTATTCCGTCTTGATCCTGCTCAACTTAAAACCCTTAGACTCTAGGGTCTGCCTCCAGACCTCCAGCCTCTCATTAACAACACCCCGTGTCTCGTCAATCAAAACTATGTCATCAACAAATAAAATACACCATGGCATCTCTCCTTGAATGTGTCGCGTAAATGCGTCTATCCCCAAGGAAAATAGGTATGGGCTAAAAGCTGATCCCTGATGCAATTACATTTTTTGTGTATTCCATAACTGAAAATTTCATCCGTAAACCTCATTTGTTTTCCTCATTAGTTCACTTTCCTAGGTAGTAAATGTGTTTTTTTTTAATTAAAATAAGAGATAAAATCTCAAAAAGAAGAAAAAAGATAAATAAGATCTTTGGCCAAAGAGAGATGCCAAATCATCTTTGCTACTCTCTCTTATATATATATATATGTATAGAGAGAGAGATATAGATAGATTAGATAACATTTCAAAATATTTAAAATCTATTTGTAAAAAATATGATTGGTCAAAGAGATAGGGGCGGTCCGACCAATTTCGTGGCCTAAAGACAAACTTTATGAGGGGCCTTAACCTTTTTATTAATAAAAGAATTTTTATTTTTATTTGAAGTCTATTTTTCTAAATTTTTTTATATGCAAAGTTATTATTAATTTGCTATAGTCAATTTCTCCTACTAAGTCTTTCTCAATTGACAATATAGCTAATTCATTTAATATCTTTGAGATATTGTTGATCTAAGTAAGGATTTATCAATTTTAATTTTGAAATTCTGCTGAAGCAATGATAATAGGAGTTATTAACATTATTCTATAAGTAATATAGGCATTTGGATATTAATCAAAAATTTTAATTGTCATCTTCTAATTGTAATATTTTTCTTAATATTTTTAATTTAAAAAGAAAAACTAAACTATCAATATCTGGTTGGTTATTATGATTTAAGAGCATTCAAGATGAAGGCAATATTTTTTTCAAGTTTTCATCATCTAGTGATCTCAATTTTTACGGCTAAATAGAAAACCGAAAATATTTTCATATGCCTCTAATTGTTTAAATCTATTTTAAAGTGAAAAAATAACCTCATCTACTACTCTCTTCGGTACATAATAAGTGACTTTTTTTACTTTTATTTTGGTCCAAAATAGGTGTCCTTTTATATAGTCGAGAAGGGATTAACTTTATTTTTTTAAAATTTTGCCCTTATTTACATATCTCAATGTGTCAAGTTAACAACATATAAATTTTAATTAAGGACAATTCAGTCAAAATATATTTTTGTTATAGGAGTTAGTATTTTATTAAGGAGCACAACAAATGTTAAAAAGTCATTTATTATGGACCAGAGGGATTATGTATAAAAAGTAATCAACTCTAAAGGACTCGTTAGGAGATTTTGAGATTTCATTATTAACATTGTTTCTTCCTATATATTACACATTTCTTATGAAATTCGGGTTCGATATCAATTTAAAAGGCAATTTCCTTAGCAGAAATCAAAGCAATTGCAAATCTTTCATCTATTATTTGTTAAATAAATAAATCAAACTTATTCACTTCACATAATTTTAACCTATTAGGCGGGAATAAAAATGGGCCTTAACAAATATGGTGCCTAAATCATTGTTTTACATACTTTATGGACAGATCGCCCCCGCAAAGAGAGGTGCCAAATTATCTTTGCTACTCTCTCTTTTTTATTTATATATATCGAGAGAGATTAGCTAACACTTCAAAATATTTAAAAACTAGTTGTAAAAAATATGATTAACTAAAATGTTATAACTCCTCTGATAGTAATATGTTCATTCTCTTTTAGATGGAGGGAGTATAACATTTCCAATGTCACCCGAACTCTATTTTTTAAACAAAGACGGCATACTTGCAAAAATCCCGATTTAGAATAACTTTTTGTTTAGACCAGCTTTAATGGTGGGCCCCTCATATAAATTCAAAATTTGACAAATATGATTCCTTACGCATGATTTGGAAATATTTGAACAGTAAATGTGATAGAAGTTTGCCTTCGAACACTCTTATTCAGTTGCCATATACATTTTGCTTTTTCTCACTTTTCTCTCTTGTGGTTAAGATATTATATTTATCTCCATTAGTTTAATATTTTGTAATTTATTTATTATCAATATGAAAAATTTATAATTTGATTAATTTACCCTTACTAATATGTTCTTTTATTAATTATTGTTATAAACATCTTATTTTAAAAATCTTTAGAAAAAACTAAATCCCTTTGCTCCGATATAATAAAAAACGATTGGATAATGTAAGGATAATACACTATAAACCTCGTTAATTTCTTGTATGTGAGCTTAGCTTAAAATGGACAAGAATTTTTTTGGGGATTTTTTTCTTTTTATACAATATTTGAAACTTATTTACCAAAATTATCCTAATTTTGTATATTACACACCTAAACAAGGATTAGTTATAAATTATATACAATCCATCATTAGTGCTTTAAATTAGATGATTTAGTTATACTTTTTTAATTTATTTTCTCTCCATTCTTCTTTCAATAAGACTCCTTCTATATGTGTATTACTTATTTTAAAACATGATTAGCTTTATTAATTGAGTAGATATTCTTGGTATCTAACAGTTTTTTGGTGTTAGCGTAGTCTATGTAAGTTTTAATTCAAAGTCCTCGGCTTTTTAGTTTTTTATAGTTTTATTACCGATCCTAACTTTTATATATAGTTTACATTTGACTTCCACTATACTGTCGGGTCACTTTTATCTCTACCGTTATATTATCGGGTAAAATTTATCCTTGCAATTAGCAAACTTTTAAAAATACTCCTTGATTTATTAAATAATTCAAAATTTTCCAAATTCTTTTTATTTAAATCACTTGTTGTTCTTCTTGCTCCAAAAATATATGTGTTGTCAGCTAAGTATAAGGTAAGCAATGTTCGAATAATGAAACAACGGCATTTTAGTATTTATAATAGTATTATTTACGTCTGTTTGAATATTTACAACAACATACATAGTAAAAATAAATTTCATACGATTAATTATATAATATACAAACTATTACAACTTATCCACAACTTTCACGCATCATTTCTTTCCAGTTAAAATACAACTACAACATCATACAACTTAAACATAATTTTTAATTTTATACAATATATCTTTTTGTTTGTACTTTGTATATGATTTGTATATATTTTATAAGTGGTGTGTTCTTCTTCCTCTCTGAAATTCCAACCAAAACTTCATCTCTTAAAATAATTTTGTTACATATAAGCAATTTTATGTAAAAAAATAGGATTGTAACTTAAATACAACTTTCATACAACGACATTATATAATTTTTTTCATCTTTAATACAACATTCATATATATATATATATATATATATATAATTTCGCAAGTATATTCTATATCATCTTCTTTTTCGAGTTTCAATATGAAATTAAACCAAAATCAAATCTAATTTTCAGCAAACACCCTCAAAATTGAGATACAAACTCCAAAGAATATTCCCAATTATTTTCAAGAACTCCCAATCCAAACAAACAATAATTTTTTAAAACCTAAATTCAAATTCAAAGCTTTGAAACTTTTTAATGGTTGTCAATGGTGAAGAATCAAACTAATTCAAAATTTATTGATTAACAATTTCAATTCAAACCAATTATGCAACGTGAAAAGAATTTGCTAAGTTAAAACTCTATATTAAACAATTGAAATTATTGATAAAAAAAGAGAGAATGAAAAGCAGAGAACAACGAAAAAAAGAAAAATTAGGAAAAAGATAGAGAAGGAGAGAGACGGAGAATGAGAGAGAGAAAGAGCAGGGATAGAAAAATAACTTATTCTCTACTCAATTCCTAATATATACGAGTATCATTAATACTAATTTGTATATAATTAATAAATTTATATATATATATATATATGTAATTAAGTTAAAATTTAATTAAAAAAGATAAATTAATTTCATACGTAATATAAGATGATAAAAATCCATTTGTTTTTTTTTTGGGATGACTGAGCCCAATAAATACGGAACACATACCGTGGCTCTTGACTAACTATTGCGGCCATCAAGGGAATAAGGAAATGACATGCAATAAGGAATAATGCAATCAATATTTTAGTACTTAAATACATCTATCGTCACTCATGACTCACGCCTAGTTAATGCAGCCGTGAAGGGATAAAAGAAATGCCGGACCTCTTATATACGTAACTAAATTTAATAAAATAATTCGGTAATTACGATTACATTTTTAATTTACGTAACTACAGTAAATAAAAAATGAAATCCTATCCATTTTAAAGTTAATTTTACCGTAGTTGTTCTAAAACTTTTCAGTAATGATAGTAACAGTGAGGGAGAATTAATTATTTATTCATGGAATATCACTTCAGTGAGCATTATTTATGTATTTGATTGCAGCAATTGGCTAGCAGCCTGACCGTGCTTCTCCAACTCTAGAAGTATTTTTTTCTTTTTTAAATATTTTATTTTAAAGTTGAAGTGTCTGGTCAAGATTTGAAAGAAAAAAGAAATACTTTTGAGCAAAAGCAAAAACAGTTTTGGGGAAGCTGAAAAAAATAGTCTCTCTTCAAAAATATTTTTTTAAATACTTTTGAGAAAATACACTTAGAAGCAGTTTTCGAAAGTTTGGCCAAATAATAATTGTCGCTCAAAAGTACTTTCAAATTAATTAACCAAACACAAATTATTTCTCACTAAAAATACTTTTTTTCTCAAAATAGCTGACTTTTGATGCTTGCCCAACGGGATATAAGTCAATCTTCTGTTTTGGTAGTGCCCACGACGATAGGCCCTACCATACCTCGTTACAAGTCATGCCCTAGCTCGCCAATGTTACAACTAGTTAAGAATTGATGTTAACTTCTGTCATGTTGAGAAAAATAGTGTAAAATTGTAAATATAGACACCCGCCATATTCTTCTTCATCAAAAGCAAAAATTGATAAAATAAAAAATGTTTTCAACTCTATTGTTATTTATTAATAAAACAAATTGTATCAAGTGACGGAGGAGACAGGATTTCACTAAGGTGGTTAAAAATTTTTAAAAAAAAATTGTGATTAGTGGGAATTGAACCACTAACATCACAAAAGTTTTGAATCTCTTTGATCACTGAATTATGCTTTTGAGTTGTGTCAAGAAAATATATAGAAGTACAAAACTATTTTATATTATATATGCAGTGTAATCTTCTGACAAAAGGGGTGGGTTCGAGTGAGCCCCTTCCGCCCCTCAAGATTCACTTGTTTCTCCTTTTTAAAGTTTAGAGAGAGTTATTGTCATGACTCAATTCCCACTATAGGCTCTAATGGCGCCCAACGTCTTCATTAAACAAGCCAACACATGAATTATCTATTTAATTATTCCCTGTCAGGATTTTTATTCAATAGAGAAAACCAAGTATAAAGACATGGTGATATAAGGCGTAAAATAAAATATGAGAGTGAAGCAGTATTATTAATAGACAAAACCACGAACGTCTACTAGAAATACCCAAAACCCGATGTCATAATAGCACGAGCATCTAGTAGATTGTACAAAATCGCCTACAACTACTGTCTGACGCATAATAGACAAAAATTATAAATACAACAAGAGGAGGCTCCGGGTACTGAAGATAGGAGCATGGGAAGCACATCACCACTATGCCTCCAGGTAATGCGGATGCGCGTCTGGACGAATACCAGATATACCTACCTCAGAACCTGCACAATTTGTGCAGAAGTGTAGTGTGAGTACGTAAACAACGTGTACCCAATAAGTATCTAATCTAACCTCGAAGAAATAGTGACGAGGGGTTGACATAGACACTTACTAGTGGTCAACATATATAAAGTGCAAGAATTATAAATAGGCATAAGATACAACAGTAACAATGGAATAAAAAGCAATAAATAAATGATTTTTTTTTAAAACAAAAATAACAAGTTAAAAGTTCTCAATTATCGTATTCTAATTTCAACAAATAAGGGCCAACAAGTAATTGAAATTTCTCAAGTCATAAAGGAAATATCGAGTGTAATCGGACTCCTAGCGACTTCACGCACGAGTTATGTCGAGGTTGTACGACCCGATCCATAACAATTGTGTACATACACTATCGAGGTCGTACGATCCGATCCATGAATGCATCTCATTTTATATAAATATTATCGAGGCGTTTGGCCCGATCCACAAGAATAGAAAAACTCTTCGGACTACAGAACATATGTTTATAACCCCAAGATCATCAATAATTAAACATTCCACCAAATCTCTAAGTAATGATGCTCAGTCTAACATAATCTCTAATCATGTTTTACTTATTAATACGAGTAATTAAATTAACAAGTTGAGTTCAAATAGTATAAGTATTGCATATTAAAGGCATATATCAACCCGGATATAACATGGTTTTTAGCTACGTACGGACTCTCGTCACTTCGTGTGTATGTTGAACTCATAAATTATTAGCAAATAACAATTTAAACACCTACGGGTTTATTTTCCTCCTACAAGGTTATGCAAGAGAGTTACTTCATTTTCAAGTCCTCTTCCCGATTCACAAATCACACTAATTGTCTCAAATCGGTGCCAAGCAATCCGAAACTAGCCAAAGAATGTACAAACTAATCAACTCAAAAGTTCATAATTTAACTATTAGAGTAATTACCCAATCCAATTTGAAAGGTTCCTAAAATTCATCCTCAATCTCACGTGCCCGATTCTGGAAATTTTCATAAATAAATATTACTCATAACTTCATGAACACAAATATATAGGTTCTACTCCACTCCATAATCATTTTCGTGGTCTAATCTTATTTTTACCAAAACCTAGGTTTTTTAACAAAATTCTAAAATTTTCACAATTTATATGCTAAAATCTACCCATAATCTATGTATTAAGCTTACATAGTGTAGAAAATACTTGCCTCAAGATTCTAGATGAAAAATCCTCTCCAAAGAACTCTAAAATCGTCCACAAGTTGTGAAATGAACAAAATAAGCCTAAGTCCCGTTTTTAATAAAGTTACTGCCCAGGCGTCCCATCTTCGTGATCATGAAAAGGGCCTCGCGATCGCGAAGCCCAAATTTTCCCAAACTCTGAAAAAGCCCTTCGTGACCGCGACCAAGTCCTCGCGTTCTGAAAGGCCACCGCAGCTCAAGCTACGAACGCGACCTGCCCTTCGTGAGCGCGAAGGGAAAAGACCCACTGAAACCCAGGCCCTCTCCCCTTTGACGCGGACCTTCCAACGCGAATGTCAAGGCCGCATGTCATAAAACTTCATGAACGCGACCGTCGCGCGGTCGCGAACGCGAAAAACAAAAATGCCAGCCCACAATTCCTTCATCGCGAATGCGACACCACCTCCGCGTTCGCGAAGAAGGAAACTAGAACCAACACTACAACAATTTTAGAGTTAGATCTGGGTGGTCCGAAACACACCCGAGCTACCCGGGACCCCGTCCAAATGCACCAACAAGTACATAAACATAACACAGACCTACTTATGTGATCCAAATATGATCTTAGTTATGTTTAAGCCATATCAATATTAAGAGGGCCTTCAAGGGCTGCCACGTGTCACCAGTATGACTTAGATAAAAGGCATATTCGAGGTCGAAGTTATCTAACAAGAGATGAAGGGCGGGGTCGAGGAGTTAACAGATATCAAGGTAGAAGATGAACACTCTTCTTAAACAGAATAATAATGACTAGTTTTAGGATAAGACTCTAACAAGAATATTCTAGTGAATATTCTCTGCATCTGTACTATTAGGATTTTTTGGCACATCTTCCCTTATAAATAGAAAGGGACATAGTTATAGGGGACATTCAACACTTATTTGTAAGACAACAGATTGAAATTCTTTGAAGATTCTTGCTTTATCATACACGTACAAAATATACCTTACTTGAGGTTCTTGACTAACTTTTCTCCCACGATCCAAGGAGAATCTGAATATTCAAAGGCTAATCAATCGTTCATCATTGTTAGATAGAATACTAAAAATCTCACCCTTTTCGGGTGACTCACTTGCTTGAATATTATCTCCTTCATTTTAGGATAATTGAATATTAAAGGTGTTGTCGCTATTTATTGCTACTTAGATTATAAACATACTATCTTGCAACAAAATCGGTTAATACATCATTAAGATATTAATATTGGCTAAGATTAACTCTATTTACTTGAAAATCTAATTGTTTAAACCAAGATCTAAGTTTCGGGTCAAATAGTTTGGGGCCATCTGTGGGGATTTCTTAGCTAATCTTTTAGTTTCCATTAGATCTATAACTCACGTGATTTGCTAACCTAACGAGCCACATAGTTTATCTCCTCTATGCACGTATAGAAATTTCCTCTACAGGAGAAGGGATGCCACCTGCCATGAAAAAGCTTCCCGAAGCATGGCTAACCAACACCTTAGTAAGCGTGCTCAACAAGCAATCTCCATGCACAACTATAGAAATCACGAGAGCCCACACAGTACAACAAAGAGATGAATATGGTGATCAACCAGACCCTCCAATGCTAGGTGTAACTCACAATGTTACTGACAGTGCATGTGATGCCGTCCTCGCCGCTGTTTTAAAAAGAATGGAAGAAATGGAGAATGAATTCAAAACGCACAGAGACCAAATGAAAGAACACCAAGAACGAGTCGACAAGATACTGTGCGCCCCTAAGCTAATGCCAAAAAGGGACGCCGATAGGTTCGTAGAGCAGTCATATAGCGAGGAAGTAGTCCCACACGCTATACCAAAGACCTTCAAAATTCCACCATATCTCAGGATATACGACGGGATAACCAACTCGAAGACCACGTGACTCATTACGTCACCGCCATGAAGGGCAACGACCTTGCCAAGGAACATGAGTCCTCCATTTTGCTTAAGAAATTTAACGAAACTCAAGGGGAATTAACATGGTATTCACAGCTACCAGCCTGCTTCATAGAAACGTTTGAAGAAATGACTGATAAGCTCGTGACGGCGCATGTCGGGGCCAAGAAAGCCGAAACAAGAGTAAACGACATCTTTGCCATCAAGCAATCCCTAAGAGAGAGACTGCGTGCCTTCCTTGCCCGATTCAATAGGGTAAGGATGACCTTACCAAATATGACTGAAGGGATGAAAGTCGCAGCCTTTCAAAATGGGTTTAGTAGAGAGGTTTCTAGAGCAAACACGAAGCTGCTGAGCTAGTTGATGAAGTACCTTACAACCACTTGGGATGAAATCCATAGTGCCTGATGTGCCGAAGTTCGAGCAGATGATGACGACCTCAACGGACCAACCTGACGACTCATCTCAATATGAACTGAGTCTAGGAAAGAATGAGGAGATAACATGAGGAGGGATCACCTAGTCTCACGGACAAACAGGGAACGACATCAGCCATACATCAAGGCCCCCGCCCCTCCATCCTTCCACTACGATGATGGCCCATCTAGGCTGAGGATGGGGACTTAAAAGAACAAGAGTGGTATGCCCCATTGTTATCTGCTTACAATTTTTGTGTTTCGCCCACATAGATAGTCTACGCCTTGGAGAAGCTCGGAACAAAGGTTAAGTGGCCACCAAAGATGAGGTCCGATGTGAGTACCAGGAAATCCAACACCCTCTGCGAGTCACCAGGAACGCGGACACAAGATAGAATATTGCATCACCCTAAGGCAAGAAGTAGAGATATGTTGCAGCAAGTGCACCTCCAAGAGATGCTGAGCAACAAAGGAATGTGTTATATATCGCATTTTTGTACATTAAAGTTTCATCTTCAGCTAATTGACGTAGACTCGGGGATGAGATTATCTTGAGATTATGAGCGTTTATGCTATTTATAACAAGCGATAAGTAAGGGTCGTGAAAGATAAAGGGTGACCGAATCAAAGAAAATGAGTTTCGTTGAAGGTTGTAGATTTGGGATAAAATACGGTCCGAGCTATAATACCCGGTATTTATGAACTAGTGTCATACAAGGTACCATATGACCATGATAGTATGATGTATAATGTGTATTAAAAAAGAGTAGTATTTTAAGTAATGTGAGACAATTCTTAATTATGTAAATAATTTGCTAATTATTGGTTTAATGGGAGATTAATCATGTAATTAAGGATTTGTGGATAATTGTAGGTGGGAACAAAGACCCCCCCCCTCACGTGGCAGCAAGTGGAGAAAGGTCTAATGACTATTGACTTAGGATACATAATAAGAAAGACACATGGACAATACACTTAGCCATCAAACACGTAGAAGGAATGTCTATGTTAGTCATCTTTACAATTATGTTCAATTGATATCAAAAATTCATTTTTTGAGGAGATTTTGGAAGTTCGTATGAGACTTCATGTTACAATAGCAACGACAGTTCTTAGATTTGTAAAGAAATTCATACGAAATTGCATTGCGTAATAACAACGAGATTTTGCAATTCTAAGGAAGTACGGTGCAATCCTTCTCAAGAATATCATACGGATTTTTTCCTACTCCAGGTATGTTAAGGCTAAGCCCTTCCTTCATTTTGGTATGATCTCATAATTACATGAGTTTGATAACGAGGCATAAAGAGAAGTTCATACTCCCGAATTTATATACATTATCCTACTCTCATAAGTTATAGCATTCTCCCTTATCGAGAATTTTTATTCTATTGAGTATTGTCTTCTTCCAGTCAAGAGAAAAGAGGTTCTATATATACTTGTTTATGGACTCTACCTAGCTCGCAGATTCAACAACTAGTTGCATGTAAAGAGGTTATTTGTGGGGACTGAGTCTACATTACTCCAAATTGAAAATGGATATTAAAATAAGTGTTTAAGAAATGCAGGTCCTTCTATTACGTAGCAAATGCAAATGTTTATTGGTATGAAGAATAGCCTATGCTTCTTTTTTTTTTCAACTAGCAGCATGCAGTTTGAAAATAAAACAAGTGTTGCTTGGTTACATTATCCTATTTTATTATCTCAAGGCAAAGTATTAACACGCTTCTGACCCTAAAATAGGTTTCCCGTTTCTTGTTCATTTAAATAGAAAGTATTACAGTATTTTCACCACCATCGGTTTGGGTCGTGACAAAAGTGGTATCAGAGCAGTTCTGTCCTAGGGTTGTCTAAAGACAGTGTCTAGTAAAGTCTTGTTTATGGGTGTGTTGTGCACCACAATTATAAATAAGAGGCTACAAGATATTTAGGATGGTTATTTTTCCTTCTAATATAGATTGTGCGATAGAACTGAATCATAAGTATCCACTCCTAATCTTTACCTTATTTATATTTTTTGTGATGCCTATTACTACTAGACGACATGCGCAAGCCGCTAGCACGGGTCAGAAGGCTACAAAGGTGTTAGAAGGAGATATAAGTTACACCATGGAGTTAGATCCATCAGAGATCATGGGTTCTATTGAGGAGGATCTATTCGAGGATCTATATGAGTCATCCGTTCACGTAGTTTCGATTTCACCCACAGCAGATGAGGTGCGAGGAGTTCCTACCTCACAAAGGCCCTTAGTTTCATTTTCAGGGCCCATTGATCAGGGTATAAGGGGAGTGGTGCATGGATTACCACAACCGGGTTCCCCTCAGGCTCAAAACTATGTCAAGGTATTTGCAGACACTAGCTCTTTTGAGGTTCCAAATAGTCCACACTCTTAAGAGTCCGTTAATCAAGGTTCGTCAGTGTATGTTATGGGATATGCAGAGAAAGAGGATAGTAGTTAGGCCAAGAGGAGGAAGGTAACTGATAAAGATATGAAGATTCCGCTTCAAAGTGTGTCTGATCAAGGCTCTCATGTAGGATGAGGCAAGGACCCTCTACTGTAAACTTCCTCCAGATGTTAGCTTTTGGTTGGTGAGATCCACTTCTTCTTGGAGTATTACCAATTCAGGGTTTTGAATATGTTACGTTATTTTATGAGGACGTAGGGAGCCTTGTCCCGACTTTTATATATTATGGTTATGTTTACTTAGAGGTTTTACAGACAATACCCTGTATATAGTTTTGGGTATGACATGTTTACGGCCTTGTCGGCCCTTATGCATCTATATAAACTTTTTCTTGCTTTGAATGAGTTCTACGAATTAATTCCTGATATTGTTACGTATATATAGATGTGGACCGTTATGGCCCGTGATAAGTTTGATAACAAATAAGGATAAGGTACGTGGAGCTTGGTTGGGTAGGGTTTGATGTTATAATAGGAATGGATTGGGTGGCTTCTTGTTATGCTAACGTTGATTGTAGATCAAAGTTGGTTCGATTCTAATTTCCAGGAGATCCTGTTTTTGAGTGGAAAGGTAATACGGCATCGCCGAGAGGTAGATTTATTTCCTATCTCAAGGCAAGGAAGATGATCAGAAAATGCTGTATTTATCACTTAGTTCGGGTTCAAGATGTGGAAGTAAAGTCACCAACCATTTAGTCCATCCCCGTGGTTAATGAATTTCCCGATGTTTTTATCGATGAGATTCCGGGTCTTTTGCCAGAGCAAGAAATTGAGTTTGATATTGACCTACTACCAGATACTCATTCAATATCTATTCCTCCCTATAGAATAGCCCCTGCAGAGCTGAAAGATTTGAAGGAACAACTAAAGAACTTGCTTGAAAAAGGCTTTATCAGAACTAGTACATCACCTGTGTTATTTGTGAGGAAGAAAGATGATTCCTTACGGATGTGTATTGATTATAGACAGTTGAATAAGGTGGCGATCAAGAATAAGTACCCGCTCCCGAGGATTGATGATTTATTTGATTAGTTGCAAGGTGCCAAGTGTTTCTCAAAGATAGACTTTAGGTCTAGGTACCATCAGGTAAGGGTTAAGGAGAAATATATTCCGAAGACAACATTCAGGACCAGATACGGGCACTTTGAGTTTCGTGTTATGTCGTTTGGTTTGACCAATTCCCCAGCAATATTCATGGATTGATGAACCGTGTGTTCAAGACCTTTTTAGATCTGTTTGTAATTGTATTTATCGATGATATATTGGTGTATTCTCGTTCCGAAGCTGAGCATGTAGATCATTTGCGTACTGTGCTCAGAGTTCTACAAAGAGGGAAGTTGCATGCAAAAATCTCTAAATGTGAATTTTGGCTGAACTCAGTATCTTTCCTTGGGCATACCATTTTAGGTGAGGGCGTCCGGGTGGATACACAAAAGATTGAGGCAGTAAAGACTTGGCCTACACACAACACCGACGGAAGTGTAAAGGGATTTTCTTCTCTTTTAGCACCTTTGACAAGAGTGGTATGTGATGTCTCGCTTGATGTTCCAGAATAACATAAGGAAATCTACGGTGCAAGCAAGTTAAAAAGGTTGCGAATAGGTATAAATAGATATGTGTAGGTCGCAAGGTAAAGTATGGTAGAGCGACAAGGTTTTAGGAAGACAGGAGTAAGGATAAGAAAAGGTGAGTGAGAAGGTGACGAGAATGGATAAGTCCTTGGGATTAAGCCCATGAAAATAAGAGAGTTGATGGTTTCTCTAAGTCATAGAAAGCTCAGTATATCCTGAATGAACTCAAATGAGTCTAAGACCAGTAGCATTTAGAAGAGATGGAATGCTACCCTGGTAGTGGAATAAGGGCGTAATTGTGATAGATAAAGGATGACGTTTGGGCCTTCAAAAAGAGGAATTTCACGAATTGTAAAAGATTAGAATACCTATGTAAGTTAACTCAAAAGGGAGATAAGTTCCAATGGACTGATGCTTGCGAACAGAGTTTCCAGGCACTAAAGGATAGACTAATTTCAGCACCGGTTCTAACGTTCCCAGAAGGGATAGATAGTTATGTTATCTAGTGTGACGCTTCGGGCATTGGATTGGGTTATGTACTGATGCAACATGGTAAGGTTGTAGTTTATAATTCTAGACAACTAAGAAAGCACGAGAAGATACCCGGCCCATGATTTACAGTTAGCCGTGATGATTTATGCACTAAAGATGTGGAGGCACTACCTGTATAGGATTCATGTTGATATATATACGGATCATAAGAGCCTCCAGTATATCTTCAAGCAAAAGAAATTGAATTTACGTCAAAGGAGATGGTTGGAGCTACTTAAAGACTATGACATTGATATTTATACCATCCGGAGAAGGCGAACGTAGTAGTCGACTCCCTCAGCCGTAAATCTATGGGTAGCCTGCTATATTTACAGCCATAAAAGAGGGGAATAACCCTCGAGATTCATCAGCTAGCTAGTCTGGGAGTTCGGTTACTGGACTCAGATGATATTGGAATTACTATTCAAGATAGGACGACATCCTCTTTAGTAACTGAAGTAAAGGGACGCCAATACGAGGATCCTATGTTAGTTCGTTATAGGGATACCATCCCTCAGAAGGAGAAGACACCGTTTGAAATTACAGAATATGGGGTCCTTATATATCGAGGACAATTATGTGTCCCTAATGTTGCAGGGCTGCGTCGGCAGGTTATGGGAGAAACTCACTATTCTCGTTATTCTATTATCTAGGAGCGACAAAGATGTATCATGATATCATGGAAGTATATTGGTGGGACGGAAAGAAAAAGGACATATTGGAGTTTGTTGCTCAGTATACTAACTGTCAGAAGGTTAATATTGAGTATCAAAAACCCGGTGGATTATTGCAGGTTATGGAGATTCCGACTTGGAAATGAGAAGTAATAAATATGGATTTCATCGTAGGCATACCTCGTACCCAGCATAAGCTCAATTTGATATGGGTGATTGTTGATAGGCTTAAAAAGTTCCCATTTTCTGCTCATTAGGACTACATATTCCGTAGAGGATTATGCAAGGCTTTATATTAAGAAGATAGTACGACTGCACGGTGTCCCTGTATCTATTATCTTGGATAGATGAGCTCAATTTATAGCTAACTTCTGGAGGTCCTTATAAAGAGGATTGGGGATTTAGGTAAGTCTTAGTACAACATTTCATCGCCAGACAGACGGACATGCTGAGCATGCTATTCAGACACTTGAGGATATGTTACGGGCTTGTGTGATAGACTTCAAGGGTTGTATGATCATCTTCCACTTATTGATTTTGCATATAATAATAGCTACCATTCTAGTATTTAGATGGCTCCATATGAAACTCTTTATGGATCGAAAGTGTAGATAGCCTATAGGGTGGTTCGATGTTGAGGAAACTACGTTAGTAGGGCCAGAATTGGTACGATAGGCAATCGAGAAAATTAAGCTTATACAGGAAAGGCTATTAGCAGCTCAAAGCCGTCAGAAGTCTTATGTAGATAATCGATGGCGAGACTTGGAGTTTCAGGTTGAAGACTGGGTATTCCTAAAGGTATCACCGTTGAAAGGTGTTATGAGGTTTGATAAGAAAGGAAAACTTAGACCTTGGTACATTGGACTATATAGGTTCATACACAAGGTAGGCCAAGTAGCATATGAGTTAGACTTGCCTTCGGACTTGAAGTCTGTACATCCAGTTTTTCATGTGTCTATGCTCCATGAATGTATCGGAGATCCTTCCAGAATCGTGTCAGTTGACGACGTTCATATCGTAGAGCATCTATCATATGAAGAAACTCCCATTTCTATATTAGACAGATAGGTTCGTTGAAAGTACTTTTAAAAAAACAACAATATGGAAGAAATGACTTGGGAGGCCGAGGAAGACATAAAGTCTAGATACCCTAACTTATTTCCTCTTCCGGAGAAGGGTTCGACTGGAAATCACAACCTTAAGGTACGTGTATGGATTCTTGTGTTAGTTATTGTCATTGGTCGTGTGAGGTCATTGTCGTTATTGATGATTGTGGTCCTATGTGGCGTTGAATTATTGAGTTTCTACAGGAAGGATTGACAGTAGTACTGTTACAAAGGTGACTCTGTCAAAATTTATATAGATCCTAGGGAGTTGAGCATTCGAGGACAAATGTTTTTAAGAGGGGAAGGATGTTACATCTCGCATTTTCGTACGTTAAAGTTTCGTCTTCAGTTAATCGACGTAGACTCGGGGATGAGATTATCTTGAGGTTAACATATTTATGCTATTTATAACAAGCAATAAGTAAGTGCCATGAAGAATAAAGGGTACACGAATTAAAGAAAATGAGTTTCGTTGAAGGTTGTCGATTTAGGATAAAATACGGTCCAAGCTATAATACCCGATATTTATGGACTAGTACCACACAAGGTAACATATGACCATGATAGTATGATGTATAAAGTATATTAAAAATGAGTAGTATTTTAAGTAATTTGAGATAATTCTTAATTGTGTGAGTAATTGGTTAATTACCGAGTAAAGGAATATTACCTAATTAAATTAATAAGTTAAGTGGATAAAGACTAAAATCTCCCCCCCTCCCATGTAGTAGCAAGCCACTTCTTAGACAAATGACTCTTAGTCATTTTGGTTAGGTGGAAAAGTAATGTGTAAATTACATAACACTTCATTTCTTATATTTTGAATACAAAACACTACAATCAGATTCCTACAAATTCCTCACAAAACTCTACAACCAGATTCTAAAACACTACATTAGCAACGTGATTTCTTCAAGCAATTCCTAGAAGTTTTCAAAAAAACTTCTTGCAACAAAACAATACCAACGAGAATTACTAGCATCTTAGCAACGTAAAATTTTGCGGTTCTAAAGGAGTACGGTGCAACCTTTTCTAAGAATATCATACGGATTTTTCCCTACTCCAGGTATGTTAAGGTTATCCCTTCTTTCTTTTTGGTATGATCCAAATGATACAAAAAGAAACGAGCAAACACACAGTTTTCATAAACGTCTCTATTTATAGAAATACAATGGGTCTCTATGTTATTGATTCTCTGTAATGACCCGGCCGGTCGTTCCGTGAGATTTACCCCATTTCTGCATTTGTTATATATTTCTAGCATGTTTTTGTTGTGTTGGGTCAGTTTGTTTGGGTCCGGAGTGGTTATGGTGAGAATTGAGGCATTTAGTCTCCTAAATTAGCATAAAAGTTAAAAAAGTCAACTGAGAGTTGCCTTATTGGTAAACGACCTCAGAATGCAAATTTTATGGCTCAGATAGCATTGTTAGGTGATTTGGGACTTAGGAGTGTGTTCATAATATTTTTGTGATGTCCGGTGTAGAATTAGGCTTGAATTGGCGAAAGTTAGTTTTTGGCGATTTTCGGTCAGCAGTGGAAAATAAGATATCAGGATCGAAATGGAATTCTGAAATTTGGATNTCGTCTAAGTTAGAATAATGCTATGGAGTGTGTTGGTATGTTTGATTGGGTCCCCGAGGGGCTCGGGATTGATTTCGGATGGTTGGCGGGGTTTTGAACTTGGAAAATTTGCAGAAAATAGCTGATGGTGTGAGTTTCTGGTGTTGGCTGCACCTGCGGATGGGTAGCTGCAGGTGCGATGTCACAGGTGCGATGGGCCATGCGCAGGTGCGAAATGAGGCTAGGCAGGGGAATTTTCGCAGGTGTGAAGTTATGGCCGCAGGTGCGAAATTGGTCCATTAGTGGGACTTCCGTAGGTGCGCACCTAGGACCACAGGTGCGGCTAAGTGTCCGCAAGTGCGGAAATGCTGGCAGAAATAGTATAAAAAGGGCCTCCGTGAAAATTCTCTCATTTCACCATTTTTACATGCGGGAGGAGCTCTTTGAAGGCAATTTGAAGAAGGAAATTCGTGGTTCTTCAGTGAAGGTAAGTTCTCGGGTTATTAACATCATTTCTATGCTATTTTGTTCGGGTTAGGCTTTTGAATTTGAGGATTTAAGTAGGAAAAGGTTGGGAAGAAGGAGTGGAGAATTGGAATTTTCTTTTGAGGTTTTGGGCAGGCAATTGTGATCCGATTGTGATGATTTTGGTATGAGTAGAATCATGGGCGGTCTCTAGTGATATAAAAATTATCGAATTCCGAGACGTGAGCCCGGGGATCGGGTTTGGCCGAATTTTGAGATTCTTTTATAATTTGATAGTTTTCGATTGGGTTGTGTTCCTTGGTTATATTTTAATGATATTAAACTGGTTTTGGCTAGATTCGGAGCAATCAGGAGCAAATTCGAAGGGCAAAAGCATAGCAGACTAGTGTTGTGGCCTAGTAGAGGTAAGTAATGGTTATAAATCTTATCTTGAGGGTATGAAACCCCGGACTACATATTTCTCACTAATTTTAGACTGGCACACATGTCGGATGACGAGTATGTGGCGCATACTGATTTTTAGATTGGACTAGTTCCTCTCCGCGGCAACTAATGAGTTGCATATTTTATCTAAAACCTTATGTTAAATTATGTTCTAAAGATTGTTGAAATATTTGGACTATAAGGCGTGTTTGGGGCCTCGCGCCGATCTGTTTAGACCCCTTGGAGGCTTTTTACTGTTGTTTTTCCTCACTATTTGTTGATGATTTCACTCAGCCACATTGTGCTTACTATTTTTCGAAACTCAGCCTGATTTACACTACTTTGAGATTTAAAATGATGTTTGGGTTGAGTACCCTGGTTTTCTAATTCACCCGAAGAGCCTTTTGAGTGGTTCTGCTGGGTGATGGTGAGGTGCTGAGTGATATTAGCGCTTGGGCTAAAGGAGCCCCTCCGGAGTCTGTACACACCCCCAGTGAGCGCACCTAGTGCCGAGTGACGAGTGATTGGGAGGCATGAGTGACTGTGAGGTGCTGAGTGATTGTGAGGTGCTGAGTGACTGTGAGCCATGCCTGAGGGTCTGATTATGATACATGTTTTTCCCAAGGGGCTACTTATGATTTTACTATTTTCATTCTGAAATTGTGAAATATATTTTGCCCGAGGGGCCTCTATATGATTCATTTCATTTTCATACTAAATCTTTCAATTTGAAGTTGTTAAAAATATGTATTTTTCAAAGGACTTTTTCTGAAGCTGGTTTTAAGGCATGATGATTTTATATATCTATATTTACACTATTGGAAAGTAAGGTTGTGTATATTGTGATTTGATGACATTGATTTCATGTGTTTCCTTGCCACTTAGACTTGATTTATTTTCATTACTAGTGAGTTGGTGTACTCACATTACTCCCTGCACCTCTGTGTGCAGATTCAGGTGCATTAGCCATTTATTCCGCGCGCAGCCGAATTGCGGGATATAGAGGTAGCTTTTCTGCGTCCACAGCATCTCTGTTTTCCCTTCTTGTTGTATCTAGCTTTTATTCGGAGGTTTTTGTATTATAATACTAGATTTTGTCTTATTCCTCTAGATACTCATGACATGTTGGCTCCGGGTTTTGGGGTTGGTGGTACTGTATAATTGGCCTACTTTATTTAGTAATCTCTGTATGTTTTATGAAATGCTTGAAACTTGATTGGGATTTTTAAAAGAAATTGCGAACATGCGGTAGTTGGCTTGCCTAGTTCCACGATAGGCGCCATCACGGTCGGTTTAGGATTTGGGATCGTGACATTCTCCATGTGACATATTATTATATCTTCTGTTCATGGGTTTCAGAATAATACACAGTTGATAAAGTTTATCTAAAAGGAATATTGAGATTATTAAGATATTTTCATGCATTTGATTCATTTATACATGTATATTGACCCACGACCATATGGCGTTATATACACGTATTTATATGTATATATGCATGTATATGAGATATGGGAAAAAGGTTACGGCGTTATATACGAACAACCACCTGATCAGTTGGTATATATTGATGATTTTGCCCACAATGGCCGAGATGATATGATGGGATGTCCTTAGTGGCTTGATGATGTTATGTACACCTATACCTATACATGACACGACATTTACATGCACGTGTATGATATTATAACTGTTTCAGGATTTGCAAAGTTATTTAGACTTGCAGGCGGAATTCCTTATTCCATGTTTCATCTATGTCTCTTATGTGCTGATTTTCATGCCTTACATACTCAATACATTATTCGCACTGATGCCCTATTTTTTGGGGTCTGGTTTTCATGCCCGCAGGTACAGGTAGGCAAGCTGACGATCCCCCTTCTTAGGATCCTTGATCAATGAGAGTTGGCGTGCTCCACTTGATCCGGAGATGCTTTTGATTTTGGTACAATATGGTTGCATACATATATGGATATGATGTGGCCCAGTCCTGTCCTTGTACATTTGTATTTTCTATTAAAGTTCTGTAGACAGTATGTATAGTTGGATAGTATGTGGCCTTGCCGGCTTCCAGTTTTGGATATGTAGTTCTATAGCAGCCTTGTCGGCTCGCCCCACGTATTCCTCACGTATATGTACATATGCCTTTTGGGCAGGTTTTCTTCATCTATGTTATTCTCGTAATTTAGGAGATGTTATTCAGGTTTATATCTTAGATGCATGCTTAGGGGTGTTCGACAGGTAGGACTCAGGAACCCGTTGCGGCCCATCAGTTTGAGTCGTGACATTTTCGTACATTAAAGTTTCGTCTTCAGTTAATTGACGTAGACTCGGGGATGAGATTATCTTGAGATTATGAACACTTATGCTATTTATAACAAGTGATAAGTAAGTGTCGTGAAAGATAAAGGGTGAACGAATAAGAGAAAATGAGTTTCGTTGAAGGTTGTCAATTTGGGATGAAATACGGTTCGAGCTATAATACTCGGTATTTATGGACTAGTTCCATACAATGTACCATATAACCATGATAGAATGATGTATAAAGTATATTAAAAATGAGTAGTATTTTAAGTAATTTGAGACAATTCTTAATTATGTGGGTAATTGGTTAATTATTGATTTAATGAGAGATTAACTATGTAATTAAGGATTTGTTGATAATTATAGGTGGGGACAAACCCTCCCCCCCCTCCAGTGGCAGAAAGTGGAGAAAGGTCTAATGACTATTGACTTAGGCTACTAAATTAGAAAGACACATGGACAATACACTTAGCAATCAAACACGTAGAAGGAATGTCTATGTTAGTCATCTTTACAATTATGTTCAAGTGATATCAAAAATTCATTTTTGGAGGAGATTTTGGAAGTTCATATGAGACTTCATGTTACAATAGCAACGACAGTTCTTAGATTTGTAAAGAAATTCATATGAAATTGCACTGTGTAATAACAACGGGATTTTGCAATTCTAAGGAAGTACGATGCAATCCTTCTAAAAAATATCATACGGATTTTTCCCTACTCCAGGTATGTTAAGGCTAAGCCTTTCCTTCATTTTGGCATGATCTCGTAATTACATGAGTTTGATAATGAGTCATAAAGAGAAGTTCATACTCCCGAATTTATATACAGTATCCTACTCTCATAAGTTACAGCATTCTCCTTTATCAGTACTTTTTATCCAATTGAGTATTGTCTTCTTCCAGTCAAGAGAGAAGAGGTTCTATATATACTTGTTTAAGAAATGCAAGTCCTTCTATTACGTAGCAAATGCAAATGTTCTTTGGTATGCAGAATAGTCTATGCTTCTTTTGTTTTCAACTAGCAGCATGCAGTTTGAAATTAAAACAAGTGTTGCTTGGTTACATTATCCTATTTCATTATCTTAAGGCAAAGTATTAACATGCTTCTGACCCTAAAATAGGTTTTCCGTTTCTTGTTCATTTAGATATACAATATTACAGTATTTTCACCACCGTCGAGCTATAATCGGTGGGCAGGCCCCTATTGGGCAACTTCTTGTCACGCCCCAAACCTGGGAAGGCGTGGATGGAACCCAATGCCGTGCTGGCCCGAGCGAACCACTATGTAACTCATTCTTTTTTCTTCTGTAACTATCATGGGCCAACATGGCCACAACTCATAATGTATAACTATAAGTGGGCAACACTGTGTCATTGAACCATTTTTCTTAAAACATGAATACATATGGGCCGTCAAAGCCTCTGACATACTGTACAAAATGAACCTCTATCTACAAAGCCTTTGAGATTATTTGACATCAAATGGGACAGGGTACTGGCCTACACATAAGTCTGTTGCAAAATTCTGACACGATGACTCATAGACTCGGCTACACTCCAAATGAGGTGGAGTCTTACTGATCCTTCTATGAAGCCAATCTCGTCTACTATGAGGGCTCGTCAAAATGATTGTCTATACTTGCAGGCATGAATGTAGTGTTCTCAACAAAAGTATGTAAGTACTAATAATGTACTGAGTATGTAAGGCGGAACTGAAACATAACAGTAAGTCAACATTAATTAAAGACATATAAGAGTCAACCTGAAACTCTAAAGTGCCACCTTATATGCATACTTATTACACACACACACACACACAGATATATATATATATATATATATACACACAATGCTTCTTTTTGACCGTAGCTCGATGGTAAATGCATGACTGCCTGATCGGACGTAGCTCGGTGGTAAATGAATATGCATGACTGCCCAACCGGTGGTAAATAATGATACATAGCTGCCCAACTGGTGGTAACTGCCCGAAGAACATACTTAGACATGGTTGAATATCACTTTATAGGAATGAATAACGTAAATATCCTTAACTGCTAAGAGTAGAACCACTTATGGAATAACATTACGTTTATGTCTCGTTACTTGGATCATGCCAAATGATAGAAGGATTAGCCTTAACATGCATGTATGATCTCTTCCTTATTACTCAACAAATCTCAACACAACTTCTTTCATCTACAACAAGTGAAATAAAATTGCCGTTAACATATAATGTCGTACCATCGAATTTGGCTAGTCGTATGACTTAAGGAAAATCGGGCAGAAACTCTCCTATTTTTAATACAACCCAAAGACCACTAAGGGTCATAAACAGACCAACAACAAAAACTATAGCCAACAATAGCAACAACAATGATATGATCCAATATGAGTTTCTCCGATTATCTTAACAATCATATTGAGCGACAAGCTCGTTTTTACTCATAACAAGATATAAATTGAATCCAACTCTTATTCCATAAGTTATCTTACAACCTTCAGAACATCATACTTATATGTACTATATTATTTCTAGTTTAAAAAATCCATAAAATACCTTCCAAAACAACCCCCTACATCTAGCACCTTAATTTTTTATCGTCAATCACTTAATTTTTCATCTTTTATTTTTCAATCAACTTAACTAACACCTAGAAAAGCTTAAAAAAAATCAGCCACAACATTATCAAATTATTTCTCACAATTTTCTTCCACCACAAACCATATATTTAGCCACGAAAAAGTCCAACCAAAAAGACAACCATATCCCATGTTCTTTTTTTTTTTAGCAAATATACCTCTAGGTATTATACCTAGGGGTTAATATATATAAAATACC